>OZ038381.1:98079995-98300647 GCA_964036045.1 Eutreptiella sp. 'Long Island Sound 2002'
AAAGAATGAAAAAAAGGAGGAAGTCCACATGGGGCGCCGAAATTGCCGAAGCAAAAATTGAGAAAAACATTCAATTACATTATCCGAGACCCCCGTCCATTAAAAAATAACATTGTTCACATTTTTTCCCCAAAAGTCTAGTAATGTACCCATTTTCAGCCTGTTTTCCCGAAGTGCAACAATGTACCCTTTTTGGGTCCTTCGGGTGAATGTACCCATTTTGCAAGTCTAGTAATGTACCCATTTTGGGAAAGGGCCGGGGTACATTAAGCGACATATTACTGCAACAGCAGACCAGCCTTTAGCCCGCGCAAGTGCGCGGGTAGAAAATTTGGTGCTAGCATTCAATTTTTTTTAGCAGATGTTGTTGGCCTCAGCGTTTAAGTTCATGGCTACATTCAGATTTAAATCTAAATTTTACACTAATCGTACACTGATGGCAACATTTTACACTTCCGGCTATACTCATGGCTACCTTTTGCGACACTCCGGGCTACATTGTTTGCACACACCTCAGATTGTGTCATGGAGCAGCAGGACTTGGCAAAAGTCCTAGAACTTTTCGTAGCTGGCAATACGAGTTCAGCACGATGACAGTCTGATGGAGCAGTATGGTGCAACGTGTTCTGTCGCTACTGCCGTGTGCTCTGTCGATTTGCTTTTCTGCTGATGCGTCCCCCAAGCAGGATTAAGCGAAACTCTGGCAGCGTAACTCGAGATCAACATCGGCTGCAAAAATCATGACCAGCAGGACTTTCGGGTTTTTGCAGTGGTGAAACTGAGGTTCTTTTGCGGCGGCGGTACTTTTAGGGTGTTTGGAAAACCCACAGATGGAAACCAAGGACCCAGGAGAAAATTACTTCCATAAGTATCCGTAGACGCAATCCCCGGTACCCTGGACCTGCTTCAGAAAAGTTCTAGTATATTGCCATTTCCGCGCTCAACTGACTGAAGATCGTCCGGAACAGCACCCTTGGACGCCAGAAGATCGCCGTTGGGTCCATCATGGTGCGCCGACAACTTCAACTGCGACGTCGGTTGGCGCTGAGAGGTCTTTTGGCGGCACAGTGTGACCAGCGTGGAGGTTCGTGGATTTTCGCCTGGAGCAAGGTTCAGCGCGTGAGGTAGGATTGGACCAAGGCAATGGCGCCCGCCGTGGAGCCGGCCGGGCCTGGTCGACGAAGCCCGCGAACCGATGGGGCCTGGATGCAACCGAAGGCGGACATCGACCCTGAAGCCACCAGCAGCGCCCAGAACGACCAGGAGCTGTCACCGACGTTGCCGACGCATCCTCTTGGCTAAACCTATGTCTAGGATTTTAATTATCAACTTTGGTCTGCAGCGCGTGCGGACTAGAGTTCAGCCTGTTCCATGATGCAAGTTTTTTTATTGTATTATGTATTGCGCTTCTGTTCATCTGTCGCAATATACATTATGTGTGTAGCCTCCCACGGCTGACATTCCGCAATGACCACACACCACGCCGCAAGGTAACCGACAGCCTTGAGGAGCGAGAGCGGCACCATAGTCGGTGCGGTGAGGTGTATACTATGGCAGGTGGTTGTCAGGTCGGCCGTTAGGGAGTTCGGAGCGACCTGCGAACCCTGCAGTTCGTTCCTGAGAGGGGGGTGACGCAGAATCAGACCCTTGGTCTGTCCTGCCTCGATGGCTACTCGAAGAGCCGCCCCGACAGCGTCGAAGAACACGCGCACACAGTAGAATACAGGTGCACGCTCCAGCGCTTGCGTGTCGTGATCAGGACTCTGAATCGAGATTGTACGAAGTATTGCGTGAAATATAGCGTGCATTATGCATTATTATTATTATTATGCATTATTGTTTTGTTTGCACACAGCTCAGATTGTGTCATGGAGCAGCAGGACTTGGCAAAAGTCCCAGAACTTTTCGTAGCTGGCAATACGAGTTCAGCACGATGACAGTCTGATGGAGCAGTATGGTGCAACGTGTTCTGTCGCTACTGCCGTGTGCTCTGTCGATTTGCTTTTCTGCTGATGCGTCCCCCAAGCAGGATTAAGCGAAACTCTGGCAGCGTAACTCGAGATCAACATCGGCTTCAAAAATCATGACCAGCAGGACTTTCGGGTTTTTGCAGTGGTGAAACTGAGGTTCTTTTGCGGCGGCGGTACTTTTAGGGTGTTTGGAAAACCCACAGATGGAAACCAAGGACCCAGGAGACAATTACTGCCATATGTATCCGTAGACGCAATCCCCGGTACCCTGGACCTGCTTCAGAGAAGTTCTAGTATATTGCCATTTCCGCGCTCAACTGACTGAAGATCGTCCGGAACAGCACCCTTGGACGCCAGAAGATCGCCGTTGGGTCCATCATGGTGCGCCGACAACTTCAACTGCGACGTCGGTTGGCGCTGAGAGGTCTTTTGGCGGCACAGTGTGACCAGCGTGGAGGTTCGTGGATTTTCGCCTGGAGCAAGGTTCAGCGCGTGAGGTAGGACTGGACCAAGGCAATGGCGCCCGCCGTGGAGCCAACCGGGCCTGGTCGACGAAGCCCGCGAACCGATGGGGCCTGGATGCAACCGAAGGCGGACATCGACCCTGAAGCCACCAGCAGCGCCCAGAACGACCAGGAGCTGTCACCGACGTTGCCGACGCATCCTCTTGGCTAAACCTATGTCTGGGATTTTAATTATCAACTTTGGTCTGCAGCGCGTGCGGACTAGAGTTCAGCCTGTTCCATGATGCAAGTTTTTTTATTATATTATGTATTGCGCTTCTGTTCATCTGTCGCAATATACATTATGTGTGTAGCCTCCCACGGCTGACATTCCGCAATGACCACACACCACGCCGCAAGGTAACGGACAGCCTTGAGGAGCGAGAGCGGCACCATGGTCGGTGCTGTGAGGTGTATACTATGGCAGGTTGGTGTCAGGTCGGCCGTTAGGGAGTTCGGAGCGACCTGCGGACCCTGCAGTTCGTTCCTGAGAGGGGGGTGACGCAGAATCAGACCCCTGGTCTGTCCTGCCTCGATGGCTACTCGAAGAGCCGCCCCGACAGCGTCGAAGAACACGCGCGCACAGCAGAATACAGGTGCACGCTCCAGCGCTTGCGTGTCGTGATCAGGACTCTGAATCGAGATTGTTCGAAGTGTTGCGTGAAATATAGCGTGCATTATGCATTATTATTATTATTATGCATTATTGTTTTGTTTGCACACAGCTCAGATTGTGTCATGGAGCAGCAGGACTTGGCAAAAGTCCTAGAACTTTTCGTAGCTGGCAATACGAGTTCAGCACGATGACAGTCTGATGGAGCAGTATGGTGCAACGTGTTCTGTCGCTACTGCCGTGTGCTCTGTCGATTTGCTTTTCTGCTGATGCGTCCCCCAAGCAGGATTAAGCGAAACTCTGGCAGCGTAACTCGAGATCAACATCGGCTGCAAAAATCATGACCAGCAGGACTTTCGCGTTTTTGCAGTGGTGAAACTGAGGTTCTTTTGCGGCGGCGGTACTTTTAGGGTGTTTGGAAAACCCACAGATGGAAACCAAGGACCCAGGAGAAAATTACCTCCATAAGTATCCGTAGACGCAATCCCCGGTACGCTGGACCTGCTTCACAGTTACTTTAACAGTTACTTTTACAGCATAACCTTTACATGATACCTTTTATAGGATAGCATTTGCACATAGGGCTACGCGTAGGGCTACATTTCACACCAACGGCTACACTCATGGCTACATTTTACACTCATGGCCACGCTCCGTGCCACATTTTACCTTCCTGACTACACTCACCCATGGCTACATTTTGCAATCGTGGTTGCAAATACAGTTACTTTTACGGATAAAGTTACCGCATACGCTTTACTTAAATTTAAATGATACATGATAGCTTTTACTATGCTCGCTTTAAGGTTTGGGTTCCCAACTTTGCATTTGTGCTTTAAGTTGACGTGGTCAATATCACATGTTGTGTGCAACACGTGTGTACTGCACCAATGCTGCAAGAAGGCCAAAAAGTTAGTCAAACATCTTTGATGTACAGATACTTTTACACTCACGGCTGCCCTCACTCATGGCTACACGTGCCACTTTCCGAACAAAGCCGCGCACGGCTACGGCCGGGTGGGCCCTGGTAGTTTCGAAACATAGAGCAATGTGAGGTCAAACTTTTTTTTCCCCCTTTTTTTTCTTTTTTTTTTTGGTTAGAGGTGGGTTAGCGTTCCTTACGTTTAGGGGTCTTGCGCAGCCTTGAGGAGCTTCCCAACCCTCTGCTTTGCGGTTAGGGGATCGTGGTCCTCGAGGCTCAGCCTTTGTCAGGCGTCACGGGGGAGGGGGGTCTCGGGCTTGGGCTTGGGCTTGGGCCTCACGATGAGCTTCGCGGCATGCACGAGCCTTTGCCAACTTTTCGCGATCGAAGGTCTTGGGGTTGCGGGGAAGTGCTGCAAGGGCCCGAAGAGGTGCCCCTGATGCTGGGGATGGCGACTGAGGTGCCGGGGAGGGCGGAGATGGCGACTGAGGTGCCGGGGACGGCGACTGAGTTGGCCTAGAGATGTCTGATGGCAACCGCATGGGATGCCACACAACCTCCTTTGGCCTCCATTCCCATAGGTGGGTGAATGTATCCATCTCGCTGTAGGGGCTACAGCTAATGGGGTCGAAGCTAATTGCAGACATGAGCACCTACAAAGAGCAATGGGTGCACCGGACAGGGGGGTATTGCACCAGTAGTGCAATGCCAGCAGGAAGTTCGCTCGAAGCCAATACTGGTACATGGAGGAAACTTCAGGGGATTTGCAGAAATTGACTGACACATATGTCGTGCCGTGCAGCGCTGGCGCTGGCGCTCCCGATAACATCGACAGATAGCGTGAACAGGTGGTTCTGGGAGTAGTGACAGGCGGTTAGCGCCCGCTCGGCCAATTGGACACCCGGAATCGGCGAAAATGCAACCGTACCGATCGATGCGCCTCAAAAATGCGCATCCATCTGTGCAATTAGAAAAAAAAATTCCCCCTTGTAGCATAAGTTGTTTTCTGGGATGCGCACCCGCGCGCCACCGCGAGGCCCGCGCCTTTACACGACGACGACCAGTCTGAAAATAATAGAAAGACCAGCAATCGGCCCGCGCAAATGCGCGGGTTACAAACAAACTATATCAACAGATAGGGCCGCGTCCTCACAGTTGGGTATCCAGCCTACTCGGTGATCCTATTAGGGCTCGCACTGGTCCCATGGGTAGGGATGGCAGAGGCTCTACATTGATCTTGTGGTCGCCTTATTTGCGTTTGAGATGTGAAAGTGGGATGCCATGTACGTTGTAAACCTTGAAAATCTGAGTCGAATGTTTCCGGTCAAACAATATTTTCAATCATTTTGGTGTTGTTTGCGTCAACTTGCGACTCACCTGCTGTCCATACTTTGATAGCGCTCGAACTTCCGCATCGCGATAGAGCAACATAAACTTGGCCATGCAAAAATGGTCGGGTTGCCAGTAAGAGACCCACGTTGGAAAATGTTTTACCTTGGCTTTAGTTAATGGTAATCCGCAAGGCTAATTTCAGTGAAAATTGGCGACGAACTAATTTGATAGAGAGATCATCATCATCAGATATAGTGAGATTGATGCAGGGTAGGCAAACCGAGTTCCCATTGTGCATCCCCGTTAGCATTGTTGCTTGGATTGTATAGCGAAGACATGAATTAACCCTGAGATGGGTGCTATTCATAAGGCGAGCTGCACGACTCAAGTTGCAGATGAGGATTATTGGTGCTCCAACCTTGAGATTGAGACGATATTGTGGCATTCCGGACGAAGGTAACGTGTTTCAAAACTCGGTGGAGTAAATGTTGGATTGGGCTTGAAAATTTTCACCAAAATAATCAGCTGACTTATAGACATGTAGAACACCGGGCAATAATTCAAGAATCATGGCATTAATTGTGTCCGCCGTTTCCTTTTTTGGTGTCAAAATGCAACGCCCATGGGTTGTTTCACGTGCTGAAAAGACAACATCAGCCAAGCTGCGACAATTATCGCCATGTTGTACCATGTTGGTAGGTAAAGGGAGTGCATTTGGGGTGGTGCCATCACCAACTTGTAGAAGCCAATGGGCAAATTGGGCTTGTTCGTGTCCATCCTCATTCACCATTGCTTGTCGTACGCGGACATATTCGGTCAACACAAATTGTTGAAATTCTTTCCATAAATAAGGATCGTTTCCAAGTTGCATTGATAATAGCGGCATGACTTCTACGCTTCACAAAAGAAAAAATTAATCGCTAGTCGCCTAAGGCCACAAACATATTACCTCCAAATGGTATAGTAGGTGCATCCATGAGATCTCGAAGAAGTTCGTCAACCGCGCGAAGAGTATCTTCGTGAGCCATAGGAGCCTCATCCCAAATGATGATATCTGCTTCACGAATAATAGGAGCACGCTCAGACTGTTTAGAAATGCTGCAATAACCATTAATGAAGCGTATTCCAGGTGGGGGGGGGGTGTCCTCTCTAGGTTTCAGTTTTCCTCACCCTAAAAAGAGTTTTCAAACCTACACCCTTCCAAGTCCACACCCCTTGTCCCACCCTTGGTCATGCAAGCACAAAAAAATAGAGCTACATGTCTTACAATTAAATCAAAGAGGTTACCCACCTCTCAGTCAGTCCTGAAATCAGAGATAAACAATAATGAATAATAGGTTAAAGGTCAAGGAGGAGTGGAAAGTCTCAAAACCACTCCATGGTTAGGGTAAGGCTCAAGTAGGCACTAAAAATCACAGAATTTGGTCAAAAGCGACGATGTCGCGTCATCGTCGTCAAGAAATGCAACGCCGTTCGACTTGTCTGGTCCAGCTTAGGATTGTCGTTAGTTTGGGGGGACAGTCCTAAGGGTCAGGGCAGTGAAAAACAGCGAAATAGAGCCATTTTGGCTCAAAAAACAACTTTTTCGCGTCGTTCCCCCCTCGACGCGTGGACGCAGTTACGTTTCGACATGACGCGAAACTAAACCACGTATACACACACCGAGACATGCACTACAACGTGGGCCTATGCCCTGATTCAGAAAAGGCTCTGCCGATTTTATAAAAAATCGACAACTAGCCCTCTAATGCCAAAATTGACCCCCACGGATCGCAGCCGGCTTGGTGCCGTAAGATCTGCCAATTCTTAAAATTAATATTTCTATAACTGAAATAATCAAAATCTTAAACAATGGAGAAATAGATTCTCCAAACTTTACAGAAACACAGGCGAAGGCGACAGTCGTCGCTCGCGCGCACGCCCAGAAAATAAAGTTTTTCGGGTTAGAAAAGGGCATTTATGGGCCAAAAAATAACGTACAGATTTCTTCTGGCCCTGCCCTGGGTCGTTTTGGCCTATTGACCACCAGAAACCAGAACTCCTGACCCTAGTATGCGGGGTAGGCACCCCCATACACATGACCACCCTCCGTAAGACGTTGCTGCAGCTCCAGGAAAGCAACTTCTGACCATCAGGAAGGCTCAGGGCATAGTCTGGTACAGAAAATCGGTTAACAGTGTAACCAGGAAAATATCCTGGGGTGAAAAACAGTAAACAGTGACATCAGAAAAAAATTCTGGGATAAAATCTGAGGGATTTTGGAGGCTAGGCATTAGCTGCAGCAAGGAACAGGGCGCCACGCATGGGCTTTGGAACTGACCGATGAAGGCCTGCCTTGAAGCTGCAGATGTCCGCCCGGCTCACGGGCGGAGGGCTGAAATGTGGGCCCTCTTTCACAGAAAAAAAAATTAGCAACAACTGTAAAAACCTGAGAGAGCAAAGTACAGAGTATCCTGCCAACGGGTGCCTGATCAGGGCACACAGGACCGTCCCTGCGGACAGGTGCCGAAGGCACACAGAGAGCTGAATAAATAGAAAAAACAGCAATATCACGGTAAAATTTTCGGGAAAAATTTCAGGAAAAAATCTGTAGCGTGACACATACCTATTTACCGCGCGAAGCATGTAAAGAAACAAAATCTGCAGTGGGAAGCATGCAAAATCTGCAGCGCACAGTGTGCAGAAATTCGGGAACAACAGTGATTCCGAACTAGAGAACGACACCAATCCCAGGGCCAATTGGGCCTCAAACCGGGCATCCAAGGATGTCTCCTCCGGTCTTGGTGATCGTCTAGGCCTCCTGGAGGACCGCGAGCGACGGCGTCGCAAGCCCTGTGTCTTGTGAGGGTTGCTGGGGTCGTCTTCGCTGCTGCTGCTGCGTAGCTCCGGGTCTGTGCTTCCACAGCTCTGATCATCCGGGGCGTTCGCGGACTCCTTCTCCCGGGTGGGGCCCTGCAGGCCTGGCTGTCGCTGAGGTCGTCGCTGTTGTCGCTGGCGTCATCTCTGCGGCTTGCTCCGGGCTCTGGGCTCTTCCCTGGCGGTATGCCGCGCGCTGCTACACCCAGTTTTCCTACCGCTCGTTGAAGGAGCGGCTGGACCGCGCGACTGCAGCGCCTCAGCCCAGTCATGAATCCACGGTGGTGTAGAGGGTGATTGGCGGCGGCTCGGGGTCTCAAGCTCAGGGTCGCTGTTGCTTGCGCTGTCGCTGCTGCAGCCGGACCCTACGATGCTTCCCACGTAAGCCTCCTCGTCGGTAGACACGAAGAGGCAAGCTGCGGGAGAGTTGTGCCTTACTCATGGACGCCCCCATTCATTCGTGTCCACAGGCAAGAGGAATTTTATATTTCTTTTTTAATTGTATTCCAGGGGGGGGTTTCCTTTCTAGGTTTATATTTTACTCACCCTAAACAGAGTTTTCAAACTGACGCAGGTTTGGCTGGATCGGTCTCTGGTCGGCCACATCCCCGGTTGCTTGGCTGGACTCTGGCATGCCGTTGCCGTTTTGTGCGGTTCCCGTGGGTTTTCCTCATTGCGTCATCCTGCACACCCTTGAACAGTCACACGAGCAAGCTGCAACAAGTCGATGAGGATCAGTTGTATGTCTGGAGGGTACTCAATGGCGGATGTACAAGGCAATGGTGGCGATGATGATGGAGGCCATCAACATTAGAAAAGCATCAAAGGTAGGGGACCCTATGTGACAAATGAATCACACTGGATCACCAAGCACACATGGCAGCAGAGGTCAGGATTGGGATGTCGGACAGGAAGATTGCTTGAGTCCCTGTACCCATTCCCACTCTGACCCTGAAGCCGCTTCAAGGGTGGGTGACAGCCAAATCTGGGTGCAGATATGGCAAAATAGGCACAATTGGGGTGATTCCCATTGGTGGCTCGGGCAGCCAAGGGCTGAACCCATGGCCCATGGGATAGGTGGTGAGACCTAAGACTCATATGTAAGTGCAAGACTCGAAATTAGGTCCGGACGTTTCATGGGCATAAAGATATGGGGCCGCCAATTGACCACATGGGGGGCTGAAATTGGGATCTCAAAATGGGTGATCGGGCATACCCAAAAATCAGCCCAAAATGAAAGTATCCCCAAGGGTATTGTGATGCAAGTGCAGGTGTAGTATATAATGTACAGAAAATACAACAGTAGTCTGGTCACAGGTGATCAGACGACCGCAGTCGCAGTCGCAGCCGCAGTGGTAGCGTAGACGCAAATGAAGAGTAGACAGAATTAAATGCTATTGTCGATTTTATTATTAATTCTGAGATTTTATGTTTGTTTGCAATGATGCTGCATGCGATATTTGTGTTTAGGGCACATGCAGCGTAATTTATGAACTACTCAAAAAAAGTCGCGGTCGGATCCTAATCAGTCTTTCTGGCCCCCAGTCGCTCATCTTTCTGCTGGGGATTTTTCCCTGACTTTTACCCCAGCAGAACCACCTTCAACCAGACATTTTCAACAACAGGCAAGACATGCCAGCATGCCGTGATCCAGAGGCGACGCCGCCTGCACGGTCGTTCAGTCCCCCCTCTTACATTCCATGCATCCGTTCGCGTTTCAACTGCAGCAATTACAAATATTTCAATTGAGCACCCAGGCCCACTTATTCCCACGCCTACGACAAACACCTCCGTGCCAGACTTCCGAACCACATCCATACTCCGCCGTTCCACCCTTCGCAGGTGAAAAATGGCCAGAGATGCTCCCTACGGCCGGATACGAGTACAGCGGCGAGCCTTTCCATTGTCAGTACGACACCAATGCTCCTTCTGCCGTCTCTCAGCACCAACCATATGCAGTTCACCGATGGGCCTCATCACAATCAGATCCATTTAATGCCGCTCACGGACATGCTGTAAACCCGTGCTACGTGCCGCCAGACGCTCCGGAGGCGCCGTGGCACCACTGGGACTCGACTTCTTGTTCGGCTTCATCAACCTTCCAAGCTGTGGAGCATTGTTCTCAGCATCCCTTGCTCGCCTGCCGCCACCTTGACGCCTCCGAAGGACATCCGGATCCGACCCCTGACGAACAGTCCGCCGACTCTGCGGCTGACAACCTGGAGAATACTTTCCCCTTGCACAGCAGCACTCGCTACGCGGCTGGTTCACCTGTTCCAGTTGCTGAAGTCGAGCCCACAGCCGCAAATTCCGCGTCCGACCTGCTAGCACTGCAATACTCATCGGAAACAGAAGCAGACGATGGTCCGATCTACTCATCTCATTTTGCCTCTCCCAACTCCTTCACCGCCTTGCAATCTGCCGAGCCACGCGCCAAACAGCAGCAACCCGCCTCGCATTCCACCGCATCGCACGTTCATCCGAGGCATCCCGCCGTACCCAAGGAGGCCTTCCCCTTCGACCACGACTCTCCAGGGTGTACCGTCGTCCGGAAGGCCGTCCGCATCAAACAGCCCTTCTCTACCCACCAAGCCCCAATAACGCATACAAGCGCGCTCCGCCGGCGCAGAAGGACTGGTACACGCAAGCACCCACCAGGCCAAGGCCGCAAGAAAAACACTGCGCACTGCGGCTGTGCACCACCAGCACCGCCACGAATACTGCAACAAAATTTAGCGCCGCCTCCCAGCAACCCGTGGACCTTATAACCACCCATGGTATCCTCATCTTCCGAATCTGGTTCGACCTGCGCAGGGCGTTTCTGGGGGTCTTCGTCAACATCCTCGGCGCCGCGTTCAACGTCGAGCCCAAGCCCCTACTTTTCAGCCCTTCAAAGCAACACCACAGTGCAACATGATCTTGATTGGCTGGAGAGCGACCCCCATGAAGTATACGTGTCCCGAGCGGCCTGTGACTCCACGACTACCACCACTGTGACGGCCTTCCATTCACCGCCTAAGCAGAAAGTAGCCCCAGACGTCTGGAAAGTCTTTGATCAAAGCCACCGGAGCCACTACTTCTACGACCGTACCACTGGGGAGACTTCGTGGAATCCACCGTCCAAGATTGGAGCTGCGCTCTAAGCACGGCTCTGGCTAATTCCTAGTTATCTAGTTGCTGGTTGCCTGGGTCATACCCAGCAACCACAGCTTCACACCTACTTCCATTTCTGCAGCAGCGGCTGCAGTCACTCCTGGTGCGCCCTTCCAGGATTTTGCAAACCTTTCCCTATGTATCTTAACCTTATATACCTCTTTATTGGCGTCGAAATGGTGTGTCACTGCTTTCAGGACACTGATGGCCTATCAAGGCCAACAAACTCCACAGTACACCTTTTCACGGGATGCAGTTTTTATGCACCACAACTCAGTGTATTGCCATGCCCTGCTGTGCTGCCCTGTTGTTTTCCTCTAGCAGTGAAACGCAAGGGGTTTGCAAAAACAGCAATAGTTTTCCATAGCAAGGCGAGGACTTCGATCACATCTCACTACCCATTTCAGGGCATTGATTTTCAGTGCCCCCCAGCTTTCTGTCTCAAGACCACCGATTTCAGCCTGAATTTCGATTTGTGGCGCCTTCGGTCACCTACGTCAACGTCATGGGCCACATGGTCACACACACACACACATGGCAACCTACATACACTCAAACACACGAACACACTACACGCAAATTGTACCAAACTAACACACACACACACTTAGGTACATATAGTATTGTAAACATAGACTACACCGCCCATGATACAAATACAACCGATTCGCCTTATTGTAACATACTTGACTCTTGATCGCTTGTGTCTACTCCTTTTCCCGACCACTTGGAACGCACGGAGCACAGAGCAAGAAAGCATATTGATGATCTTGATCTTGAGCCAGTACATTGTTAAAAACTGTCCGTACTGCACAAAGGAAGGACAGTTGAAGTCATTAACTATAAACAACATACATGTATGCAATTCATGATGAAAATCAGTAGATTTCTCAATGGAAACGATTTAAGATCTTACGTGCGTGCGTCGCTGATCTGGCATCCGGAATGCGCGATTTCCGCGCGACATTACGCAGCTGTCAATCTAACCCTCATCTTATGAATCTTCAAATAAAAAAGTCTGTCACTCTATTGAGCCAAGTAGCTTCTATTACACTCCCCTGCCAAGCTATGTGCTAGGGTTAACCACATGGGCCCTTAGCACATGCTGATTAAGAAATAGATAGAACTGCTTGGCCACTCTCACAGAAATAGACACTCAGAAAGTGTGGAGCCATCCGTAGTACTATTCCTGAGATCAAAGGTATGTTGTAAAGTAGCGCAAAACGTGAAAGAAGATTCTATTGAACAATGCCAGTCCTGAGCAAAGGCTCAAAAACTTGCTCATTCCAATGTGAAACCAAGTTAGGACACATAGCCAGATTAGTTTGGGTGGGGGGTCTCGGGTTGAGAAAACGTTTGCCCATCATGGGGGTCTTAAGCAATCTGAACCGTAGAGAGGAAAGCATGGGGGCCAGCCACGCCAAGTTGTCCAGTACGCCTTTACAAGAGCAGTGTGTAGCTATGCCATCACGGTGTGGGCCATCCAAATATGCAGAATCAAGCTGGAGAACAAAAAAAGAGGCAATGCTAAATGCGTTGCTGTCTGGACCCAAGTCGTCAGGGGGGGTTTATGCAAACATAAATGCTCACCATGATCCCCAGTTGAATTATAGTAGCTTGTGTCTTCACTGTGTTTCCACATGACCACAAGAAGGCTGTAAAATCATTCCCCAAGGTTACAGATTCTATAGAAATGTAAGAAAAGCAATAGGAGTGAAAATGTAGAAGTGTACTTGGGCATGTGCTCCACAGATTGCATAGTAACACAAAACTGGGGTAGTCTAGTATGAACTACTCCCCTGCCAGAACTAGTGCATGGTTCCGGGGGTGGGGGCCAAACTTTGATATCCATTCACATGCCAGGATGGTGTCTTTATGTCAGGCACCGGGGCCTACCCTCATGGGCAATGGCCATCCCTCCGGGTGTCCCCTTATTTGGATCCGACAGCTATTTGCATCGGGTACGGGGGCCTACCCTCATGGCATGACATCCCTCCGGGTTTCCCCTTATTTTGATCTGACTCCGTTCATCAATTTCAACCAAAACTTGACGGGTGGGGGTTCTATCATTTGTGCCTTAAGGTTAACACAAATGGGTGGGGTACAGGGGCTAATCACAAATGAGCATTCTGGAAATCATAGGCATGGGTATAAACAATGAGTAGAAATCATGGTCACCTGATTTCACAACACAGCAGCTGGGCAATTGTGGCAATATGCCACTATACGGGCCTACGCTCCCGAGCCATGTCCCCACAATCTTCCGGCCCTCGATACTGCCTCTTTCTAATCCTGAAAACAATTTAGCCATGTCGTTGCCTTCAGAAAAAGAAGAAACAGAGTTTCTTTAGCACTCTTGGGCAAAGGCAACCCTCCAAATGTTCCCCAGGGGCGGATCCCCTTGTTGTTTTGCTATGAGTAGGAATGCATGGGCGCTTCTGTCCCTTGGGGCGTCTCCCAGCCTGGTTTTGTTGAAATGGAAGTCTTCCTAGGGCATGGTAGTTTGGCGGCCTGATGCCGGCTTACACTCCTATAGGGTGTTCAACCGAAAGTTGAAGTCTTTTCTACGGGGGTATACATAAAACCCCAAATTGGAATATGTTGGCGCTTCGGAATACGAATCTGGGGCTGAGCTTTAGCCGTTCAGAAATGGAAATCATGGGCTGAGGCCGTGCACCCCAGGGCCTCAATCTCCACCTATCCTAGTTCTGTGATGTGTATCAGAATAAGCATATGTAGTCATGTTGCTTTTGTTTGAAATGATAAACAATGAAAACAGGAGGAGGAGAGCAGGCGTGGGGGGTTGTGTTATAGCAATTGTTGGAAACTGAGTGATGGTTACCACCTCAAACTCATGGGTCAAGGCCCCATAATGGGCCTAGGCCATGATTCACCCTCAATGTGCCAAGGCCCTCATTTTGGGCCTAGTCACACGGAGGAAAAACCAAGACCTCAAGCCACAGATGGCAGAGCCCTACTTGTGGGCCTAGCCCTAGTGAGCGAACACAAACACTTGTGTGTACAAAGTTAATCGCAAGCGGCAAAGCCCTACTTGTGGGCTTAGCCATAGCGAATCAAAACAAATTAGGCAGTGTGTATGGCAAAGCCCTTCTTGTGGGCCTAGTCACACACTACATTTGGAGTACCTCTCTCAAGATAGTCGAAATATTTCAACAAGGGTTGGGGAAAAGCATGTCTTGTTTTTGCTAGAAAAACCCCATTCCTCTATAATACATCATAAACATGTCTCAGGCTGGTCTCCCCAAAACTGCAAATCAATTTTAGAAATTCCCTGCAACAAGTTTTAAAAACCTGCCAAAGGTATCCCAACCTAGGGGAAAACCCTGCATTGGCTTTCAAAACCTGCACAGTGTGATCTGTTTGTGGTTGTGCTTGGGAACTAGTGGTGTGCTTGTGCATATGAAGGTAGTGAGGTGCAAAAGTGACGAAGTGCAACCTCAAAAGTCAGAAACGAGTATTGCAAAATGAAAAAATATAAACAAACAACAAAGCCTACAGAGACGGCCCTCAAGAGGTCCAACCCTGGCACGCCTTGCATTAAAAAAAACAGTAAGGTCTCTGCTTTTCCTCGCACAAACAACTAAGTATCAATGTGACAGGGCGCCGAGAAACTCGGGGCCCACACCTACTGGTAAAGCTCAGCTCGTCAAAAGTGAAAACAAAGCAAGCTGAAATACAACTGCAACAATACAAGCCGCTGCAGTGGTGCAGTGCATTGTGGCTCCACCGGCACCACAATGAAAAACAAAGCAACGGCATGCATCAGTGCCACACGTACACTACAAAAGTCTGCACTCCTGAGCAAAACAGATCAAAACTGACATACGCAATTTTTACATTCATCAAAAGCAAATCAGATGCATACATTGGAAACTGAGGCACAATATCACAGCAACAACAGTGCGCCCACACACACATAAACAGGTAGGTAGGTAGGCCTTGCAGCGGCCGTTATGAGTGTGGAGCGCTGCAAGGAGGCGCAGCAGTGCCTGAACTGAACGTGGAGCGCTGCACTGAGGCTTCACAGCGCCACTCCACAACTCCTGCGCCGCCAGCATCTTCGTCAACACTGCCCGGAAATTGGAGCGCTGCAAGGAGGCAACACAGCGCCTTTTGTGAAAGTGGAGCTCTGCAACGGAGCTGTGCAGCGCCTACATTGGCCGCTGAGTGCTGCAAGGAGGCGCCGCAGCGCCTGCACTGAACGTGACGCAGCGCCTGCAGTGAACGTGGAGCGCTGAGGATTGGCATCGCCTGGCCACGAAGGCGCCACTCAACGACTCCCGCGCCGCCAGCATCTTCGTCAACACTCCCTGGAAGTTGTTGAGCGCTGCCAGGAGGCGCCGCAGCGCCTGCAGTGAACGTGAAGCGCTGCACTGAGGCTTGGCAGTGCCTGGCCAAAGTGGCGCTGCTCCATGACTCCTGCGCCGCGAGCATCCTCGCCGCAGCGCTGCTGAGGATACAGTTGGCGGCGCTCCTCAATTGTTGTTGGCAAAGCTTCAACAGCTTGTTCGCGGATGTCGCATGGAAGACTTGTAGGCGGCGCGTATAAGTCACACATTTCGTTCCAGGACAAATCAGCTGCTCGTCGAAGTACTCTCCATCAGGCTAGCATGCACTGTTTTGCAATGACGCCATGACCGGCTCCAAGGAACTCAGCGCACTGCAACAGACTTGGCGGCACGCCACGATGCAGATGGCCTTCATAGAGATACGTCGTTGCTTGACGGACCTGCTCCTATCACCAGTAATGAACGCCATTCCAGTCGGTCGTACGGACATTTTTGTAACATACTTGACTCTTGATCGCTTGTGTCTACTCCTTTTCCCGACCACTTGGC
This sequence comes from Eutreptiella sp. 'Long Island Sound 2002', assembly GCA_964036045.1. Classification (NCBI taxonomy): domain Eukaryota; phylum Euglenozoa; class Euglenophyceae; order Eutreptiales; family Eutreptiaceae; genus Eutreptiella; species Eutreptiella sp. 'Long Island Sound 2002'. Next base: position 98,096,204 of record OZ038381.1, read on the forward strand.
ACGCACGGAGCACAGAGCAAGAAAGCATATTGATGATCTTGATCTTGAGCCAGTACATTGTTAAAAACTGTCCGTACTGCACAAAGGAAGGACAGTTGAAGTCATTAACTATAAACAACATACATGTATGCAATTCATGATGAAAATCAGTAGATTTCTCAATGGAAACGATTTGAGATCTTACGTGCGTGCGTCGCTGACCTGGCATTCCAAATGCGCGATTTCGGCGCGACATTACGCAGCTGGCAATCTAATCCTCATCTTATGAATCTTCAAATAAAAATGTCTGTCACTCTATTGAGCCAAGTAGTTTCTATTACACTTATGTAAATACAATGTGGGGAAGCAAACCCATGGACAAGTTGTGAGCACTTATCATCATCCTAATTTATCAACTACTCGTGGACTCAACAACAAGAATCCTGATCTCCTTTGTGTTCATGCTGTAGTTCCGTGGATCTGGATAGGACTGTGGACTTGATCTTCAAAAACAAAAGATGTTTGCATTGATGGGGACTTGCAGCATAAAATGAAACAAAAATAGTCAAGGACTATTACAGTTCATAAATTTGGTCTGACCCCTGGAGATCACGGACTCTGTTGAGTTTGGAGTACAGTCCTCTGGTTATGCTGAGTTGGTCAGTGGCGACGTTGAGAAGATCGCCAGTTTGCTTGACACATGGTCTGAGCTGGTTTCCTTTGCGAACTAATTGTGATCCATTTCTCGCAGGGGTTGAAAACCACCGCCGTGCTCAAGCCAGCGACCCAAAGACTGATGGACGTGGAGCGGAAGCTGGATCTACTGCTGCAACCAGTATGTTCCCTGTTGTGGTGCCGTTGCGAGCAAGCAAGAGGCTGGAGGACGTTTTCACTGAAGGAAGAACCAGGGAACTGAGTTCATCAATGCGAAGGAGGACGCGGCCGAAGCGTCAACGCGAAGTGGGACGCTGCCGAAAGCGTCAACGCCAAGGAGCACGCTGTTGAACGCGCCAACGCAAAGGAGGACGCTGCTGAAGATGTCAACGCGAAGTAGGACGCTGCCGATAGCGTCAACGCGCAGGAGACAACGCCGCCGCTACAGCACGTCCAGGGACTCCCACAAAATCAGTGTCGATGTGGACAACACCGCCGCTGCCGTAAGACGTACAACTACCACAAAAATCCGCCGCTGCAAGACAACGCCGCTGCCGTAGGTTGTCGCTGCCGCAGTGAGTATGCCAAGTATGCCAGGTCTGCCTCAGCAGAGCCGCAAGTTGCCGCCTGCTTCCCTCTCGTCACCCCAAAGCGACGCCGCATTATTGCCGCTTGCTGGACAAGTTTTTGAACAGGGAAACAACCATTCAAACTGATTGTCCGATGGAAATGGAGAAGAGTAGAACCTTGGTGGTCTGTTTGGTGACGGTCAATGGCGTACTGGCCAGTGGCATACCGCTGCAATCCACCGCGAGGAGATGTATGTGAGGAGATGAACGCCGTGCAGCAGAGGCAGCATCGCGAGCGTCGGACGACATGCAGAGGAGAATGACATGGAGAGTTTGCAGTGTCAAGAGGGAAGGTGCAGTGCAACGACATCGGAGGGGCCATTGGGAAATGTGCGAGTCCCGAGGTGAAAGCCTCCATGCAGGGTGAGCCGAGGAAGGCCCCTGTTGGACTTATGGGTTTCGGAAGTGTTTAAGGTCAACAAGGACGACGATGCTGAGGACAAGCCACACACCGGTGGCGTGAGGAAGCCGCGACGGCAGTGCAATCAGACCCCTACGTTGAAGGAGGAGTGACTGACGAGCGCCAAAAGGCCCAAATGGGTGAGGAGCGGGTCACGGGTGCCGACGGGCACAGAAGGGCAGGGAGGGGGAGGAGATGGCCGCCGAAGATCGAGTTTTCAGTGCGGAGGCTGACGGAGGGGTCGTGAGTATCCCGTAAGCTGGAGGTAAGGAGCGAGAAGTGTAAAATGATCAGTAAGGAGGCGTCAGTCAGTCAGTTACATATCTATGACCACGTTTTGTATACAATGCATTGGAATTGGACCAGTGGTACGGTGACACGACAGAACACATGACCAGATTTCAATGTTCTGTGTGCGTCTGTATTTACGTGCCAGGGGCTTGAACCTGCATTGTGGTTTTCCCCTAGGATACATTGATGCCCAGGGACGCCAGCAAGGGCCTCCCGGCAAATTTTTGTTTTTGTTGTTTTGTTTTTTTCCCCTCCAGGTCAACACTTAACCCTTTAATACATGAGAAATGCTACTTCTTACATTATTAATTCTGAGATGTTATGTTTTTTTGCAATGATGCTGCATGCGATATTTGTGTTTAGGGCACATGCAGCATAATTTATGAACTACCCGTCGCCTCAACAACAAGAATCCTGATCTCCTTTGTGCCCATGCTGTAGTTCCGTGGATCTGGATAGTACTGTGGACATGATTTTCAAAAACAAAAGATGTTTGCATTGATCGAGACTTGCAGCATAAAATGAAACAAAAATAGTAAAGGACTCTTACAGGTATATCTCCGTGGTGGCTTGGAGACGGGACTCAGCGTTCCGTGTGGGACCCAATGGGAGTCCAATGGGGGCCCACACGTACTTGGTTCCCAGAGATCTCCATAGGCCATGGCATGGTGTTGGCCTGAATGGGACCGAGAAGTGCTGAAATGGCAAAGGTGACCATACACACCTCGGCCAGCGGTCTACCCATGTGGTGTGTGAGTCATGGGGACCAACAGGCATAAGCAACATACCATACACGGTCCACTTGTCCCTGCCTGTGGCGTGCACGGGGGGGCTGAACATGGTGCATGTCGGGCAAAGGATATGGAAAATGGAGGAAAATGGCCAAAAATGCGCACACTCATGGTGGGGGCAAATAGGGTACATGTCCGAGTTAGACCAGGGAATGCCCTAGAATTGGTATCCGGTCCTATGTGTCCAACATACCTTTTGGGCGTTGACCAAACCCCCCTGGATTTGGGAATGGCAGGGCCGCCAACCGAGCCCATGATTTGGGATGGGCCCTAATTGCCCACAAGATGGCCTTGGTGTGCCAAGCCCAAGAGGAGTTATTGGCTGGGTCTAAGATATGTTGGGCACCAAAGTATGTACTCCCAGAACATACTTGAGTCATGATGTCAATGGAACGCAACGTTGAGATATAAGGTCGCCACTTGACATCACGACGGCCCAAAAATGGGAAAATTGATGAAAAAACACGAAAAATGGACTTGAAATCCCCACAAATCTATTATAATGTCTCCGGCTTGAATTGAGTAGCCAGCAACTCCCTTCACACACTATGTCCCGGCACTATGAACCTTCAATTAAAAGATCGGGCCCCACTGGGCATGCCATGGAAGGTTACTTGCGATGCTCCCCAAGTGGGCAGGTGGAAAAATGGAAAAATGCAAATAACACACCTTGCTTGCACCGCATCGCTTCGGGTGTGCTTTCCATGGCCCTTTGGGTGAAGGTTAGGTTTGGTTTAGGAAGATGGGCTCCGCTAAATATGGGGTCCATTGGCGGGTTTGTCTTGGAATCGTACACCCGCCAAATGGGCACACAAAATGACCCATATTTGACCAACAACCCTACCCAAGCCTTATATACCCAACTTAGTGGCCTGGGACCAATGTAGGCCTATATTGTTCTGTAACTTTGGTCCTTGAACGCACATGCAAGTGCTTGGGTGGGAAACCGACCTCATTTCGGAAATTCGATTTTTGGGAGGAAAGCACAAAATGTGGCCAAGTTGGTTGCAATGGACATATATGCACGCTCCGGGGAAGTCAAGTGATATGACGGGGTGTTAAGGCGTGCAAAGAGGGAGATTGTACCAATTTCTACATGTAATTGGTCGCCAAGTACATGAGATTGTCCATTTTTTGGAAAACCCAAAAATGTATAACCCTTTGGGCATGTTGAGTTGGGATCCTATGGCCCCAATGTGAGGTTGATTGGGCCAAACCCTCATTAACAGTGCCTATGAGGCACATTAGGCCGCCCTTGGGAGCTTCAATGCGCGAATCCCTTGTTATTGGGTTTTGGGGATGAAGGCGCGTATGGAGATTTTTCTTCACGGGAAAAATCGGCGACTTATGTCAGAAAATACAGAACAAAATTGCGGAAAACTCGAAGTCTGTTGCGGCGTTAACTTCTCAAGAGATGACTTTAAAAATTTGGCTTTTCAGAGCCGCGGCACAGGCGACACCGTCCTTTGCAAACGCGACAACGGGCACCTGTGGTAAAATAATAGAAGAAAATCGCCGCAAGTGCAGGCCGATTCGCAATCAATGCATGGATCAATTGCCTCGAGAATCTACACAAAATACATGGTTCGGCGGCTGAGGCGTGCTTGGTCCCGCGTTACCCCCCTCCGAGAGCGTTCCTCGTACGGCGGACGCGAGCAATCAGAGATACTGCTTGCTGAGCTGAACCAGGCTAAGCCCATGGCCACTCTGGAGCTGAGGGTGTGGGGTCCCCAAAGGGGATACTGACGTACATACAACCTACACCGGCACTGGGTCGGGCGCAAACCCCAAGGGGGAGTGGAGCTGTCGGGAGATGCGGGGGCGGGCCTCAGGTCCGCCGCCGGACCATATATGCTGGCATCGGCGGGGTGGGGCAGGTGGCTCCAAGAGCCCTGCGCACCGGTATTGACATAGTCCCCGGCCAACTGAGCCTCCCCGCTGGTGACCAAGCGAACCGACCCAGCATAAGAAACATGGTCCCCATTGCTTAGTCACTGGCGGGGAGGAAGGGGAGGGCACCATGCCTTCTCAGGTACACACACATCTGTCACCTTCAAGTTTATCCTGCGCCGCCTGAGGAAGTCGACGAAGCACTGGGTGTAGTGTGGCACGAATGGCGACGCCGGCTCCCATGAGTTGTGTGCTCGTCCGACTCCTTCTCATTGCGTCTTGAACTCCTACCCCCCATGCTCATCTGGGGCTGGGCGGTACCCCACGATCTTCGAGGCGTTATGCTCGTGTTCCTCGGTGAACGGGTCGTCATCGTTCACTTTCAGGTCGGCATCGTCGAACTGGACGTGCTTGCCTCCGGGGTCTGGAATGCGCGGCTTCATCTGGGAGTGATGCCGGTCCCGGTACAGCCGCTCCTCGACCTTGAGGGTATATGTGTCCTCGCCAAGTCGCTTCTGCACCGCGGCGAGGCCGTAGTAGGTGGCCTGGCGGTGCTCGCTGACTTTGGAGGGGCGCTCGAGCCACACGGTGTCGCCAACCTTGTACTTGGTGACCAGCACCTTCCCCTGATAGTGGGGGCGCTTCTCCCGCCCCGACGTGAGCGCCTTGGGGACCTTCGCCGCCATTTCCTCCGCATTGGCCATGAACTCCTCACAGTTCAGCCCCTTTCCCGGGGTCGCCCATGGCAAACCTTGTTCGATCCGGTTCCCCCCAAATAGGATCTGATGGGGGGAGTACCCGGAGGGGGTTGGCAGGTCGTGGTATGCCTGGATGGCACGCCACATATTGGTCAGCCAGCTGCGACCGGGACGCCCCAGGTGCAGCTTCTTCAATTGTTCGAAGACCTGGCGTCCAGCGACCTCAGCTCGGCCACTTGACCGGCTGTGGTAGGCCACGCCCGGGGCATGGCGCACACCCATCAACCGACACATGGTGCGGAACCACGCGCCGGTAAAGTGGCTCCCATTGTCACTGTAGATGGCCTTGGGCGTGCGGAACATGGTGAGCCAGTGCTGATCATCTGGCGGGCAACCGCCTCCGCCGTCAGGCCCTTATCCTGTGCGGGCACCGCCACAGGTATCTGCTGTGGTGGTCAACGCAGAGGATGACACAGTCGTAGACCTCCCTGCCGTGTCAGACGGGCGGCATGGCGAACTTGTCAATGGCCACACTCTCCATGCGGACGTCCGGCACGGGCTTCAAATCGGCGTTGCCAGCCTGTGATTTTTTAGGCGGTTTGACCGCCTGGCACACCTGGCATGACCCACAGACTGCCTTAAGTGTCTTGCAGAGCCCGGGAGGGAATCAGAAGCGCCTCTTCAGATTCAAGCGCATCCTTTCCAGTCCCGGGTGTAGGAGTCTTTGGTCATGCCACTCCTGGACCACCGCGTCCATGCGTGCCTCCGGGACCCGCATCTTGTCAAAGACGAGGGACTTTCCGTCGTCGACACGGAGTCCAGCCGGCCAAGTCAGCTCAGACTCCGGTTTGGAGCTGGCTTCCCAATGGCCGACTTGGCGTAGTCCCTTTCCCAGTCCTCCCCCAGACTCGACTTTAGTGGGGCTGCCTTTGTGTTGAGAAGCCACGCCTCTCGGGCCACTTGCCTCTCGCGCGTTACTGAGGTCTCCCGTTTGGTGAGGGCAACTTTCTGCTCCTCTGTGGCCCTCTCCGCCGTGTGGGCCATGACAACAGAGCAATCGGCGTCTCCACGCTCCAAGCGCTCCTTGAGCTCAATGATGCGCTTGGCCTCGGCCGTCTTGGCTTCCTACCATTGCATGGAGATGTCCGCCAGGCCCTTGGTGGCGGGGTATGCAAACCGTCTCAGCAATCTGCCACTGTGTTTAGCTGGCCCGGCACATACACTACCGTCAGGTCAAACTTCAGCAGCGTTTCGTGCCATCGGGCGCGACGAGCGGCTGGCCCTGACGGCGTGTCCACATGCTCCTTGTGCCAGGACTGCAGCGACTGATTGTCAGTGCACAACGTCACTGGCTGGAGTCCGATGTGACCTGCCCACTTGCGCAGGGCGCACACGATGGCGTATGCCTCCTTCTCACGCGATGTCCATGTCCGTCGCTAACCTGCGGCCAGCACACGACTCCAGAATGCCACTGGGACATGGCTCCCATCCTTCTGAACCTGCTCCAGGACCGCACTGACCGCAAAGTCTGAGGCATCGGTCCTGAGCACAAGCCCCTTGTCAGAATTCAGGAGGTGCAGGCTGAGGGGCTTGAGTAGGGCGGCCTTCATGTCATCAAAGGCCCTCTCCGACTCAGGCGTCCAGGCCAGGGCCTTCTTGCTCCTCTTCTTGCCATCCTCACGGCCCACTTGCAACAGCTTGGTCAGGGGGGCTGCATGCTAAGCGTACATGTCGACGTACGCTGAGTAATAATTGCAAAACCGCAGGAACGCCCTCATCTCAGTGATGTTCTTGGGCTATTCGTAGGGGGCGAGGGACGCCAGCTTCCCTGGAATGGGGCGGCGGATCCCATTGCCCACGACCCGTCCCGCGAAGTCCACCTCCGTGGCAAGGAGGACCGCCTCTGCGCCGTTCCATGTCAGCTGGTGCTTGCGGAGGACTTCGAGCACTTTGCAGAGATTGACAAAGTGGGCTTTGATCAGCTCTTCATCAGTCATCTCCGGCGTCCGGCTGGAGACAATGTTATCCTCCACGAACTGATCTGCGCAGTCCAGGTCGCGCAGAAGATCCTCCGTCATGCGGTTGAACTGGGCGTTGCCGTTCGTTACCCCCATGGGCATCACTTTTCAGCGCATGAGCCCAAGGGGGGTCGACATGGCGGTGGCGTCCCGAGAGCTCTTTGCACCGGGCATCTGGTGATACCCATGCTTGAGGTCAAGGATGCCAAAGATCCGCTTGCCTTGCTGCTTCTGTAGCAGGTTGTCGATGAGGGGCAGGGAGTCGGCGTCGTGTTGGGACTCCGAGTCCAGATCACGGAAGTCCACGACCAGCCTCCACTCCCCCCCCACCTTTTTGGGGACGAAAAAGCAGGGGGAGGCCCACTCGCTCGAGCACACCCCGATCCACCCTCGCTCAATGAACTCCTTCAGGATTTTGATCATTGCCTGCTCCTGCTCTCCCTTCATCTGGAAGTCGTGGTTGCGCCGGGGCCGATATCCCTGCTTCAGGGGTATCGTGGCCTCACCAAACGCCCCCCTCACAGGAGGGTTTTGGCAGGGTTTGCCGCTCAGGACGTCTCCGTAGAATTTGAAGATGTCCTCCATCTTGGCCTTGTACTTGGGGTGGTCCGCCAGCAATTTGGCCTCCTTGGGCACGTTGACCACCGAACTCACCGCCGCGTGTGCCGACTCCGGCGTCCCTGAGTCCGGCACCCACGTCTCGCGGCCGTCGCCTTTGCGGGTCATGACTCCGTCTTGAAATTTTTGGCGACCATCGGCTGCGGGCTGTGGTTGGTGGTGGGGTCATGTGGGCCTGTACAAGTTGCTCCACATTAGCAGCTTGGACCCGGCTGGTTCGTCCTGGTCCGCCCAGTGCTCCAACACAGACGCCACGAACTTGTTCTTCGCGAGGCGTCCCGTCCAGAGCGCGGGGTCTTCCCACCAGGACGAGGTAGGCGGTCCCTTGGATGGGACCCCCAGGTGCATGGGACTTGACATGTACCCACACGAAATGTCCAGCTCATCCGGCGACAGGATGTCCTGTGCCATTGTCGGAGGGCAATACCAGCCATCGGCTGTCTCCTCCGCATACCATACAGGCAAGGCCATGATGCGGCTGATGCTGCGGTCAGGACAGTCAACAATGGTGCTCCCCTCCGGCTGCACCCGCACCGTGATGCAGGACATCCCCACGTGGCGAGCGGGATGGGCCAGAGACCCATCCACGTATGCGACTGTGGTGGTCCAACCCTTCGCAGGCAGTGGCAACGGGTTTCCCTGGGCGTCCACGAAGATGTCCTCGGCCGATGGGACTTGGGTGTCCATCAGGGTCATGCACCTCAGATCCTGCACCAAGGGGGCGTCCTCGGCATCCTCGATCTCCCACGAGGGGATGGTCATGACGGCTCGGGTGCGTTCACGGGCAATCTTTGCCACGACACGCTCCAGTGACCAACGTGGGGCATGAATGTACAACAGATCCCAGAGATCGCTGCTCCAACCACACTTCCACCCAATGTCCTCCCTGGTCCAGACTCTGGGACACTCGCGCAGCGTTGCGCTGCGGAATACATCCACCTGCGGGCTGCTCAATCCCAGCTCACCAAGTGCCATGTGGAAGGCACCCTCAGACAACCCGTACTCATCCTCAATGTCGGTTGTGGGGGGTCTTATCGACACGCTCCTCACGGCCTGAGCCAAGACATCTTGTTCGGCCGGCTCCCACGGAGACGCCTGAGGCTCCATGGTAGTGTTCAGCCAGCTGAGCTTGTCGGCTTCTTCCACGAGCAAGCTGCGCCTGTGGTGAAGGACCCCGGTGTGGGCAATGTCCAAGAAGTCGAAGCCCATGATCATGTCGCACTCCTGCAGGTCTGCCTCGTAGAACAGCTCCTTGATCTGGTGTTCTTGACCCAGATCTGGGCGCAACAGCTGCTCGTTGCGGACAAACTCCGGGCTGATCGCAGCCTCGCCGTATCCGCCCTCCATGATCTTGCCATTGGCCAGTCTGAGGGTGACCGGTGCAGCGCTGCGCCGCAGCAATCGGGAACTCAGCAGTCCCCTGCGCACAAGGCTCACCTGACCTCCGGCATCCACAAGGATCTCGAAGATAGACTCCTCGCCGGCACTGCTTACCCGACGGACCCTGAGATGCAACTGGCGATGTTTGCCAACCTGGTGTATCGCATGCAACTCGAGGATCGCCGGGTTCATCAGGATCTCTGTGATTCCGGCTGGACAGGCAGTACTGCGTGCGTAATGTCTCGAGCTCTGCAGTGGCTTCATCCAAATCCAGTGCGCTTTCGCACACAATCACGGGTGTGACGGGGGTGTTCTCCTGCTCTGGAGAGCATGGGATCCCCGGCTGTGGAGACCCGTTGCCACTGGGGCTTCTCTAGGCCTTGGGCCCAGGAGACCCCTGCGGCTGGGTGGTGGCGAGCTGATTCCGCAGCCCCTGGATCTCCACCATCAACTGAGCGTAGTGCTCCCCGTCAGCGTCGATCTGACGATGTTTGCGGGGATCACGACCGCCTCGCTGGTCACGCTGTGGGACCTTGTCGGGGTGGCGCTGGAAGTACTGCGCCTTCTCCCTCTTGTTCACCTCGCAGCGAGTGTGGTCATGGCAGTGATCACAATTCTCCCCGTAGCAGACATAGCAGCTGTCCTTGCCGTCTGGTCCGCCGTGCTTCTCGCAGTACTCGCGGAATGACCGCCGCGGCGTACCTTAGCGTCGCTGCTCCTTCCGCTTGCGGGCTGCGTAAGCCTCGCTGGTGGACTGCACCCCGTACACCTCCGCCAGGATGGCGTCCACTGCCTGCACTCCAACCTCAGGGTACCGACTCTGAGGCTTGCCTCCGCTGGCATCGGAGGCGCTGCCCCTGCCCTCAGGCCTGTCCTGCTTGGCAAGGATGGCAGATTGGGCAACGTTCGCATCCGTTTGCCGAACATCCCGCGGCTGCCAGTTTCGCTGGCCTCCTCCGTCCTGATACTGCGCATCCTTGCGGTGCTGCAGCGTCAGCTTCTCGCTGATGAAGTCAATGATCTGGTCAGCGGTCATCCGCGTGTCGATTGCCTGGTTCCTCAGCCTCCCTCTGGTCCACTTAACCCTGTCTATGGCTTTCAGGCTATCGCCCATCCTGCGGTCCTCCGTGGTCAGCATCAGGGCGGTCTTCATCGTGTCGAACCCGTAATGCGCGGTGGCCCAAGAATTGATTCACTGCAGCAAGCCCTGATGTTGCTGCTGGGGCAGGATAATCTTCACCACGGTGCTTTACCGGCCTCTCTTCTGCTCCTCTGCTTGGACTTTCTCCTGCCATTTGTACTGCAGCATGTCGTACATTCGGGTGGATTCCGGCTCATCCGTCCAGTACTCGACATACCGCCTCAAGTGGCGGTATTCCCGGCGGAAGTTCAGGCAATCTGCCACCCGGATGTGACCTCCCGACGTCCTCAGCGACATGGCCTTGAACCGGCGCTGGGCATGGTGCCGGAGATCGGCGACTTCTTCCTTGCGGAAGGCGCACCACATCTCGTCCCAGGTGGAGATCTTGCCGTCCTCCACCCAATCGTCCAACTCCTTCTTCACGTTGGCTGAGACGCAGTTGGGCAGCATGGACAGTTAGGACCGCTGCCTCTGGGCCTCGTTGCACCCCATGGTCAAGTCGTTGACGTACTTGTTCCACGTCCGCTCGAACTCGTCCAGTCCTCCGGGTTGCCACTGTACTTGGGCATGGTGATGTTGGCCATGAATCGGGTCATCTGCGCCTCGGCCAGTCCATTGGCCAACACGGTGGGTGTTGCCGCAGCCCCCGTCGCTTAGGGCGCATGCCATCCGCCAGCTCCGTACTTCTGCACGTGCAGGGCGTTTACTGTTGCCTCAGTGGGCGGTACTAGCCCCATGGCATGTGCTCCGGCATTGGCGCTGTCGGCATACGGGGGTGGGGGTCCCTCTATGGCGAGGTACTCTCCTTGCGTTGGGACCAATAAGTCGAGTAAACTCTGGCCGAATCCCTGAGGCGGCACTTGGGCACTTCCTAACATTCTCTGCCCCAATGCAGGCTGGTAGCTGGGTCCACCGTGGCCCCACGAGTGAGATCCGTGTCCAGCATGGCCGTATTCACCCGGGGGCGCCATCCGATGATGATGATGGTGGTGTTGATGATGATCGTGATGATTCTGGGGATGATGCTCATAGTGATGCTGATGTGTTGGTGGCAGTGTCCTTGTCGGGCATCAAGCTGCGCCAGGAGCTCGGGCGCGGTTGGTGGAATCAGAAATGGCTCGCCTGCGGTCAGGGTTGTCGGTGCTGTCGGCAGTCCAGTGAGGGGGATGGGTATTTCCCTGCCATTGCTCCACGGGAGCGGAGTGCTGTGCCAGAAGTTGTGGCGCTGGCGGTGGCATGGCAAAAGGGTTCCCCACGCATAATCACCTCCGGTGGCAGGGGTAGTCCCAATTGGGGGGCTGGACCCGTGGGCTTTGGGGCCTCCTCCCTTGGGCGGGCCTCGAGTATCAACTCGCAGATTGCCAGCTTGGTCCGCTTGAGCTTGTGGATATGCTCCGCATGCTTCAGCATGGTCTACTAGGTCACCACGGCCTGATCCAGGAGAATCTTGGTCTCCCACTCGAGCTGGGTCAGGCTTCTTCAACACCCGAGTGCTCACTCGGGGCATCCTCCACGTTTGGGGAGAGGAGGTCCGGCACGCTCTTGACGTTCAGGAACTCCTCCACCAGCGCAAACTGGTTGCCGGTTCCTGGACTGGGGACTGTGGCCCGTGCATGGAACTCGTCACCGCGGCCCCCTCTTCTTCCATCTCCATGCGTTTCTCAACCACTCGGTGGGTGCGGTGGACTGATGGTGCGGATGCTGCAGGAGGCTGGGCGTGGTGGATTGAAGGAACGGATGCTGCAAATGCCACACCGTGGCGGACTTGTGGACCGGATGGCGCCGCTGGGCGGCCGTGGTGGATTGATAGAGGGAATGCTGCAGGGGCCACACCATGGTGGACTTGGTGGACTGGATCTGGGTGTTTACGGGGCTCAACCTCCCTGTCGCACCTCAAGTTCTCGACGTGCTGTGGGGTAGGGAACCGGTGAGTGAAGCCGTCACCCACAGCCATGAAGTCCTCCCCCGCGTCTGGTTGTGGTTGCACCGGCAGCTGCGCTTCACTGGCCGAGGCGGTCGGCCTTGCGGGCTCCGAGCCGAGCCGGTCCAACCGCTGCCTCAGATGGCAGCTGGGGCTTCGGCCATGTGCATCCTTGCGCGCTGACTTGCAGGAGGCGATTCTGCAGACAACCTCCTCAATGGAGTCCAGGGACTTGGCCTCCTTCGCCATCTGGTTGTGCTCGCCATGCGTCTCGATGAACTCCAGTGTCTCCTTCAGCTTGGCCTCCAAGCGGATCCTCAAGGCCTCCTGCTTCTCGCGCTGAACACGCTCGACGACGATGAACCTCTGTAGTTCCTGCACCCTGTCCTCCTTGTCCTCTCTGGGGTCCCCTACCACGACGAGGGTGCACTCGGGCTTGGGTCCCTCGTGGGCTGTGGCCACCGAGGGTGACACCACTGACCCGAGGTCATCGGATCCCAACAGGGATCGGCGCAAGATGTCCACGTGCACCTCGGGGTCGAGCGTAGGCGGCGCAATGTTGCCCAGGTCCTCTGGGGCCACCTCCTGTTGCAGGAAGGCCAGCTGGTTGTGGCGCCTCAGCGCCTCGGGGGTAACGCCAGTGGTTCCTTCCACCTCTGCTACCATGACGCAGGTTTGGCTGGATCGGTCTCTGGTCGGCCACATCCCCGGTTGCTTGGCTGGACTTTGGCATGCCGTTGCCTTTTTCTGGGCTTCTCCTTGGTTTTCCTGACTGCGTCAAAAAAGGACAACCCTGTCCTGAAAATGCTGCACACCCTTGGACAGTCACATGAGCAAGCTGCAACAAGTCGATGAGGATCACTTGGACGTGTGGAGGGTACTCAGTGGCGGATGTACAAGGCAATGGTGGGGATGATGATGGAGGCAATCAAAATGAGAACAGCAACAAAGGTAGGTGACCCTATGTGACAAATGAATCACACTGGATCACCAAGTACACATGGCAGGAGAGGTGAGGATTGGGATGTCCGGCAGGAGGAAGGTTGCTTGAGTCCCTGTACCCATTCCCACTGGACAAAGTCAAAACAGGCTTTCACTGTAGATTGCTTTGATGACATTGTTTTGTTGATGACCTTGCTTGCTCCTGCTGCTTCTAGATGTAGTTCACGTTTTCCAAACAAATAAGGCTTGATGAAATCAACCCAAATAAGTACCCACAGTTGCAAGGCAAAGGACCACAAGATCAAATCCACAACATGAAGGGCTGCAGTCAAAGGAGATAATGTAGCAACAATAGAAACTCACAATAACTACATATTTATGAAGAGATATTTAGAACATATCCTACAAACATGGAAAAACTGCCCGGATGGGCATCCTCTCTTTTATAGTGCCATCTAGAGATGTGCACTCTTTGTTTTGGGTCCCAAAGATGATGAGGTGGCATGGCTTGTGGCGCCGAGGTCACTGCCATGTCACATGGGAAATTCCTACTTAGCTAGGCTGACTGGGAATTGAACCCAGGACCTCTCAAAAAGAGGTGCCACAGCCCCGTAGGGTGCAGACCACTAGGAAGGCTAAGCATTCATGAGAAAATGTGGAAAAGTCTGTAGGCTCTAGATCAATGTCAGCGCCTCAGTCAGTCCAGGAAATGGTGTATAAGCTCAATCAGTTTGGCGGGTCAGGGGTCCACACAACATCCATAGATCAATGCTTGGTTTTATACATCAAAATGTCTTGTCACCCCTTTTTGGATGGGCCAATACTAAGATTCAAATGTGTTATGCCTTTAGGCCTCTCTATAACAACTAAAGCTAACCTTTTGGCAGGGAAATGCACTTTTTCTTACTTTCCCCTTTGTGCTGTGGTGGCCACCACTGTCGTATTTTAAAGAAAAAAGGGAATTTTTCTTGGCCTCCACATGGTTTCAACACCTATTTACAATTTCGTATAACATCAGGGCAGTCGCCAGGTTCTGCTGAGTCATAAAAGAGACCTACAGCTCCCACTGCGCTCATTGGCGTTGCTGGGGCAGCTGTGGCTCCGTAGGGGGTTAGAACTGGGCATGCCAATTCATGTGTGCACAACCTTCTCCCTCCAATTGGCAAACCGCAGTGCAATACGCAAAACCCAACGCTGGATATGATCAGGGCACGCTGTCTGGAGTCTCGATGAACTTCCTGTGGGACCTGATCTGTCCTTAGTGCGTTGAACGTTAATTTACCCTCATGGGGATTTGAGATTGAGGACAGTGGTCCAGGAGTCAGTTCTTCGGCCTGAACAAGGCCTACTCCACTGTTTGCGTTCCAGGATATCTGCAGAGAGAGGGCGAAGGGTTGAGGGACTGACAAACACGCAGCGATCGACACAAACACCAAAATCCGTCAAATGACGGCCTAGAATTTTTCTGACGGCACACACCTGTCCGGAATCTCCATGTGCATCAAATGCACATTTTTAAGCAATTTTATTTCATCACAGGAATTTTTAAATCCCTGGATTTACACGCAGAGAAAAGCGGCGCGCCGGAGCGCATCCTAATTGGGCGCCTGAAAATACAAAAATAATCAGATTATAACAGTATGTCACGTGATAATAAGAAAATGACGAGACACACAATAAATAATAAACGTAGGAATTCCACGTTTGCTTCTAGGAGCAACAAAGAAGAAAGAATTCAAGAAACTCAAAATGAATTCAAAGAACAAGGTATAAACCTTCAGGTCTTGTTTGCTTCGTATGCAGCATGCACATTGCTTGTCTCGTGTTATCGTGAACGTGCAGTGTAGCAACGCAAATATACTGTAGAGGGACAGATTAGAAGATTGCAAGATGATTAGAGGTGAGATCGGGTGATTAGAACATACACACACGTTCATAAACGCTTGCTTTGCTTGTGTTCCGTTTCTTCTCTCCCTTGCTTTGCTTTCCATCGGGAGGTAAGGTAACTAAGCCCAAGAGCGGCCACTCCCTGGTGGAGTTTGTGATTGAGGTGTGGATTGGTGGGAAAAAAGTGATTGTAAGGAAAGATTGGAACCCTCGTGCATACCCGTGCATCCATATGACGCGTTAAAGGGTAGGCCACGCGTGTTGCGCACGGTAAAACCCTTGTTAGGTTACCCAAGGGGTTCACCCTACGTTCTTGAAGCGAACGGGTGGAGTTCCCTAAGCTTGCTTGCTTGTACTTGGGTTCAGGAACAGCGTATTGTAGGGCAGCCTGAGAAGCGTATAATACGTGGAGGCTGTCTCGGTTCCTCAGTCTTGAACACAAGTCATTTGCCTCTGCTTTACAGGTGGGCAGGTCAGGGTGAATTGGTGCAGCTGCAGTTGCCTTTGGCGACTTTGCATTTTTCTGCCCAAGCTAAAACGGGCGCTGATCACACAATCACCAAACTGCACCTCAGCCAGGAGTGGCGAGGGCCGTCCGACACCTTCAACATCCACGCTGTGCACGTAACCTGAGCACTCCTTCCCTCTAAGCCCTGACAGGGAAACGCGTTGCATCGTCCCTGTTAGGCCACAGTCGCTTAGTAGCGCTGTGTACTCTTGTTGCTTTCACAGGTAGGCCACTAGGGCCTGTGACATGCTCAGCATCAAGCCCAAGTAGCGTGTGAGTGTAGGTGTGGCAAGCCAGGGTGAGGGCTTGGGCCTCAGAGCCCGCTCATCCTTCGATGGCTGATGCCACTGTAGTGAGTGTATGACCTGTAGTGTGTGTGTCACTGTCTCGCCGGTTTCCTGAAATTTTATCAGGGTTTGGGTGGGCAGTGGCAGTGGTAGTCTAGGTTTTGGGCACGTAGCAAACAGGCTTTTTCATGCCTCATAGCTTCTGGCCACCCCTCCCCTGTAGTAGGCAGGCAGGTAGGAAAAAACCAATACCTTGGCGTTATCGTTGGGTATTCCTCCAAGGACGTTGGGTGCCAGCACACAAATTGGGCACCTAGGGGCGGAAAGACCCGGGGAGTACCCCGTGGCACCGGTAAGACATCCGCCGGGTTCAGCAAGGGTGCAGACTTGGGGAGAATTAAGACACCATTTCTGCAGCTTTCTCATGGGTCCTTAGGATCAGCACACTCACACACACGTAGGCAGGTATAGAAGGGTTCAGTCCCTAGGTTTCTTCTGGGAGGCAAGCATCTCAGCAAGCCTCAGCAACTCTCCTAGGTTGTTCTGGGACAAGTAGTCTATCAGAACAGACTTCAGGCGTCCCTCAGGAAGAACAAAGGCAGAGAAGGGTTCCCAGGTAGCTTCTTCAACTCCAAACCCTTCCCAGAGGGTGAGGAAACGCCACCCTTGGCAATAGCGGTGTCAGATGACCGACTTCACCAGGTAGAAGCCTTCCTTAGCCATCTCCTCGGCATTAATGTCGGTGAGTTCTCCTTCTACTTCCATTGGGCTGGCAGCGCCCTGTAGGTCCGGAGCGGCGATCTCCTTGTCGTTTAGTTCCCATTCTTCCCCACAGAGGTCCTCTGGGTCGTAGTAGCGCTTGAGCTGTTGAGCAGCGCACACCAGGGTCCCCTCTAGTCGGGGAGAACACCTCACAGTGATACGGTGACCATCCACAGATAGGATCTTGTAGGGCCCAAAGTAGGGGTCATCGCTGGTGGAGCGTGGCCAGGCGGGTAGCCGACTGTGGTGCACCAGCACCCAGTCTCCCTCTTGGTAGGAGGCTGGCACCCTGTGCTTGTTCTTCTTGTTCCACTGGCGCTCCCTCACTCGCTGAAGCATAGCCTTGGGCTTGTCCACCTTGTCTTGTTCACCCCCCCCCCCCATGGGGGGCTTTTAATTGGGGGGCCGGGGAATGGGGCCCCGCCCCCCTCTAAAAGCAGTCCTTATGCCATTATATACAGTCCGCGCGCCGAAACGAAACATACTTCAAAAGTCTACGATGCAGCCCCTCTAAATGACCGCCTCAGAGAGCTGATTTGCACTGTCATATTTGTTTTGATCAATCATGGCTGTTTTGCAAAGTTAGGACCTTTACAAGGTTTTAACTTCTTTAACACCATCCACTAATTCCATATAACCTAGGGATGCGATTTAAAGGTGCACCAGCAAAGTTGAGGTGCCGAACAACACTATATATAAGCCGGAGCCCCTAAATCCCAAGAAATCTATTTGCCATATTATCTATTTGCTGTGCACGCGTGCATTTCGCAGTCGCCGGCATTTGCGATCTTTCATTTTGACTGTTCAAAGTGAAATCGGGCTACAGTGCACGAAATTTCAATCTAAGACCAGTTTTATAAATCATTCCAGAAGCCTCGTCTTGCTGTATAGTTGAAAAACCGCCGTCATTTTCTTTTGGCACCGCTTTTCGATTTGACGGTTTTCAGCGCATACGGCTGCCTTCAGAAGCTCAAAAATGAGAAAGAAGACCCCCGACTTGACCGAAATTGCCATTCATTTTGTCGAAATCCGATACAATAGGCCCGAGTTATGAATATGTCAATTTTATGGTATTTGCAACCTGTGTCGCTAATCTTGCCGAATGCACCCTCCCTGTCTTTGCGCTGCTAGCTTAAACACAAGGCAAAGGAGTGTGTTTGCTCTTGTTTGTCACCGCCTGGCTCCACTTCCGACATAGAAAGGTGACCCGAAAACGGCTAAAAACGTAATAAGGCTTTTCTTTTGATGGTGCTTCGCACCAGCAAAGGAAGAGCCAGACCAAGCACGAAAGACGAAGGATTCATTTAATCCTACTTTTTCACACCCTCCACAACATATCACGTATCATTGCTTCATTGCAATTTCCTCAACATGCTCATCGTTGTTTGTTACAAATACTTGATCATGCATGTGCATATTGTGCAATTTCACTTCTACGTCCGACAGATACCTTTCAGAGGCGATCGCAGCCCGCACAGTGCCCTTCCCCATCTTGTGGAGCCCCCCTCCGCTTGTTGCTCCTTCATCCACTTACCCACAGTGGAGTATGAATCCTCAGGAAAGGGAGCGTGTAGGAACCACGCCAGGCATCCCATGAACAGCTCATGGGGCGTATAGCCAGTTGCCGAACTCTCTTGGGAGTTCATCATTAAGGATATGACGGGGAGTAGTCTCACCCAGTCTTTGGTGTGCTCAGCCTTGCACCATATCCTTACGTTCTCTTTGAGAACACTAATTTGTCGCTCACATAGGGGGTTACTCGTATGAGTATAGGGAATCCCCGTTGACACCTGAACATTGAGGGACCTCAGGAGTCCCTTGTACCAGCCAGTGTCGGTGCGTACTCGGACGTCCTCGTCTGAGTTGATCTCTTTGGGTGCCCCATAGACACGGAACAACTCTTCCATGAGTATCTTGATGGT
Organism: Eutreptiella sp. 'Long Island Sound 2002'; assembly: GCA_964036045.1. NCBI lineage: Eukaryota > Euglenozoa > Euglenophyceae > Eutreptiales > Eutreptiaceae > Eutreptiella > Eutreptiella sp. 'Long Island Sound 2002'. The sequence continues at coordinate 98,114,922 of OZ038381.1, forward strand.
CTCCTCGCCGCTGATGTCTTTAGTACAGGAAAACACCCTGGTAAACCTGGTCAGCCCACAGGGCTCCACTAGGGCAAAGTCATAGCCCCCGAACTTAGGCATCTCTGTATAGTCCACGTAGAGAACACTGTTGGCACAGTGGGGAATAGGGAGAGTCGAATAGTGACCTCTCTCCCTGATATCTCCAGGTTTACAGGAGCGACACGGGCACTTGTACACGATAGGCTGGAGGGCTTTCCGCAGCTCGGGTTTGAGGTTTGAGATTTCATTTTGCGGGTACTAGACGACTTTCGGCCCCGAGGGGCCACCTGGTCGGGCCAGGTGATATCCTCCTCACCCGGTCCTAGTAGGGGGCCCCTCATGACACACCTCCTGCCAGGTTGCGGAGTCCCCAGGTTTACAGGACCGACACGGGCACTTGTCCACGATGGGCTGGAGGGTTTTGCGCAGCTGGTCATCCGTCCAAGTAGAGTGGAACCACTGCTTGAAAGGCCTCAGGGTACGGTTGGCCCCCACATGACCACTGGACTCATGGGTCCACTTGAGGAGTGCCGGGACTCTGTTGCTAGGCACGACTATCCGGTCCTTATGCCAGAGGTAGGTCCTGTCCTGTTTCCACTGTTCCTGGTTGACCAGGACGGGTTCCAGACGCTTCTCCAGGCGTTTGTAGATATTCCCAAACTCCTTCAGGTACTCCAATTGTCGGAGTCCAGCTACAGGTCTGATCATGGTCATGTTCAAGTCCAGGTGTACATCCATACGGCTGAACGCCTCCTTGGCTAGCTCCTCAGACCTGGCAGCAATCATGTCGTCGAATATGTTGCGGGTGATGTAGTTAGCACACTCATTCTTGACGCCGTGGATATGATGTACTGAGAGCCGTAGCTGGCTCAGATAGGTCCACCAGCGTCGGAGCTTAGCCTTCTCAGGTGGTGGTCCCTTTTGGAAGGTGCGGACCGGTTCTTGGTCGCACAGCCAAACCACTGGGTTACTCCCCAACACTCGGGACTGAGAGGATAGCACCACGCTACCCGGGAGCAGTTCCTGCTCATAGGTACAGTAGTTACCCCTGGGCTGGTTCCATTTCCAGTTCCAATGACCCAGCGGGACCAGGACCCATTTGTCGTCAGGGTAGCTGTTCCTGAGAGTACCGTCTCGGTTGTGTCCATCAGTACCCCATTGGGAAATGGCCGTGTTGAACTCCTCCTTCTCTAGTGCTTGCCACTGGAACAACGTTCCACCTCTGCCCACATTGCTGGCGTCAGTCACCAGGATAATATCGCCTTGTCCTCTAGGCACACCCAGGCACTTAGCGTTGACCACTCTGTCCTTGAGCTCTTCAAACGCTTGTTGTTCTTGAGGGCCCACGCGCCAGGTAGTAGTCTTCTTGATGAGGTCTGTCAGGATGGCACTGGTGTAGGTGAAATTCTTGATGTGGTGGCGGTAGAAGTTGCAAGCCCGGATGAAACTGCGTACATCAGGGAGTCCTTTCCTGGGGTTTTCACGTCGTACCTTAGCATCCATCAGGGGTTTGGCCTTAGAGGCCGCTGGGGTCCACCACCCATAACCAATGTCAAACCCCAGGTACTGCATAGTCTCCTGCATGAGCTCACACTTCTCCAGCTTGAGTCTGGTGTGGTTCTTCAGGCAGACCGCAAAGAACTCGCCCAAGAGGATTAGGTGGTCCTGTTGGGTATTCGTGCCCAGGCATACATCATCGATGTGTGCTTCCATCTGGGCGCCCCGGGATATGAGTTCTTGAAACACAGGTCTTCGACGTAGGATGGATAGGATCTTGTTCATCAGCTCTTGGAAAAGAGGGGGTGCGTTGGCCACGCCAAAGGGCATGACCTTCCACTTGAACACCCTCCCCTGAGGGGTGATGAATGCAGGGAGTTCCTGGGCATTGGGCGTCAGGTCCACTTGCCAGAATCCACTTCGCTTGTCCATCTTCGTCTTGTAGCGGCAGGAGGCTATCTTCTCGAGGGTTGACTCCATATTAGGAATGGACCCTGAGTGGTTCAACGTCTTCTTGTTCAGCTCTCCATAGTCCACTACCAGCTGTTTGGCTGTAGACCCAGGCTTAGCCAGCAAAAAACAGGGGCTGCAGTGCTGGGGGTAGTCCCCATCCTTGTACACCCGGACCGGGCCAGCGTCGATACACTCTTGTATCTGTCGCTCTATCTCATCGGCTTCCTCTTTAGGAGCCGAGTAGGGTCTCCTTCTTATCTTGTGACCCACGAACTCGGGCTTCAGCTTGAGGTCCATCTGTACCAGCTTGTCACAGGATGCTGGAGGGGGTAGTTCTCCGAATACCTCCGGGTAGGTCCTGATCAGCTTCTGTACTCTAGGGTCCAAGAGTTTGATCTTGTCCTCCATGTCCTCGTCAGAGTGTAGGATGCTTGCCCCTTGGTGTATAGAAGCAGGGAGGTGATCCTCAACCGGCTCAGCGTCCTTGGTCGTATCCTTCAGTCCTTGATAGGCGTAGAGAAGGTCTCGTTCCACAGTCTGAGGTGGTCGGTGACAACATAGGCACACTTGAGGGGGTTCGCATACGCATTCCTCTGAGAGTTCATCCTCCTCTGGGGTCCTCGCATGGGCACCCCATACGCTCTTCATGACCTTCAAGTCCACCTCTCGTTGCCAGGTCGTAATCTTATGTTCTAGGTCCTCTTTCAGTTGGGAAATATCTCCCATATACCCTTGCTTCAACGGCCATGAGCGGCGGGTAGGCCTAGCGTAGAATAGCTTTTTCGCCACCAATCGCCTGTCGGAGTCCATGTACTCTCTCAGCCTGGATCGGGGGTCCAACTCCTCTTCCAAGGGCTCCTCTCCCCTCATGGAGATTAGGGGTTTCAGTGGGGCAGCGTACTCGGCGTTTTCCACTTCCTCCACGCACGTCTGCACGAAGAAGGCGTCATGCTCAGTCTCCTCATCAGAGTGTATAGAGCTGGGCAGCTCGGATAGCCCACACTCTGAGACTACATCAGGACTAGATACACGGCAGGGGGAGTTGGGGGCAACAGTGTCAGACACGACGCACTCCTCTCCCCCAGGGGTAGTCTCCGCGGCGTCTCGAGGTCGTAGTTCATTTTTCAGGACGTCCAGGGTGAAACTGCTGCTCTCACGCTGAATTTCCTGGACCATAGCAGAGTCCAGATCCTCCCAGGGCACCGGGGCTAGACTCCCGTCCACCACGCTGAGCATACTTCCCCATCCAGGTTTCCCGATGGGCGTCTTGAGGCCCAGAGGCACGTAGATGGCGTCATCCAGCAGCTGGATGGGGGTGAGTGTCAGCTTGTCCAATAGAGTACGCCAGTACTCATTTCCCCCAAGGGCTCCCTAATCGGGAGAGCACAGGACCATACGGGAACATTCCAGGGCCACCTTGGTCAGGACTCTCCCCAATTCACTGAATCTTTGGTTCCCGTAGGCAATCCCGAAAGAGGGCCAGTAAAATTTATAGCAGCAATTTTTCCCCTTGCTGCAGTAGAGGTCCAGGACATGTTGCTTGTCGCTGGCGAATAGCTCCACCTTCAGGTCTTCCCGGGAGTATACCAACTCCTTCAGACCTTGGTCTAGGACATCCTCCAGGAGCTGATAGTCCTCAGTTTTGGAGGCGACCATCATGGTTGACGGCTCCCTCTTGCATACCCTCAGGTAGCTAGACGTATGCTCAGACTGCTCCAGAGGTACAGATTTCCAGCTGTCACCATGGTCCACTTGGAGGACGTAGGGCGCTTGCAGGGTGAGGGATAGAATCTGGGAGTGCTCGACAAAGAAGTCGGTACCCAGTACAAAGTCGAAGGCCTCGGTGTCCATCACGTAGAACCGATGGGCAATGCTTCTGGAACCCATGGGTACTTTGACCTCAGAGTCCCCACAACTGTGCACCATATGCCCATCTCCCATGCGGATGGCTGCAGTAGGCAGGATGTTCTTCAGGTCCCCACAAGGTAAAGTTTTCTTGGCCACAATAGATATAGTGGCCCCAGTATCCAGTACCCCGAGGTATTCGCGTCCCCCAAGATGGATACGTACCCATAACACCAGGTCTGTAGGCCCCACGGCGCGTCCCTGTCAGAACTCCACAGGGCAGGGTCTTCGAACCCCTTCTTCTGGATTTTACGCACCATGAGCATGAAGCGGGAGCGCTTGCGGGCATTGGACTGGGCCCCATCTTCGGTAGCACGCTTGGTCCCTTGTTCTTGTTGGCCTTGCGTCTGGGAACGGGTCGTAGGTCCCGTGTTGGGTTGCCCACCAGATGGCTCAGGGTCCCCCCCTGGCGTAGGATTTGGGTTCCCTCCGGACGGTTTCGCGTTCTTGTCTTTGTCAGGCTTGCGGTCGCCGCCTCCTCGTCCACCTTTGCCTTTGCCACCTTGTCCTTTGCCCCTGCCCTCGGACTTGCCTTGGGCATTGTTCTTGTTGGCGTTGCCCTTGCCACCACACTCGCAACTGGCGTTCTCGGTCTTAAGCTTCGCCGATAGGCTTGCTTATGGTAGCACTCATCCTCGTAGTGCTTCCTCTTCCCGCAGAACGCACAGGTGATAGTACACCCGTAGTGGTCTGGCAGCTTCGCGTTGCCGCCGGTGTTGGTCTCCTGCTTCTTCCCCTGGACCACGAAGCAGTCATGCTGATCGCGGTCAGGGGCTTGAAGCAGGGAACCCTGCTCGTCCCTGGCATCACACCAGAAGAGATCTTGAACATAGCTCATGATACGACCGTCTTTGGGGGTAGTCCCCTGTCCGGGTCGGTGTCCTTGGTACCCACGACAATGGCTCCCAGAGCCTCCTCCTCGAGGACGATAGGCGTTCAGGTGCTGGTCGCCTTCCTTTTCCAGCGCCAGCTCCAGAGGTAGTACTGACAGATCCTCGTATTTGCGGGCTCTTGTCTTGCGCTCTGCCGTTGACCAGCACTCGTCCCACAGCTCCCGAGTGAGCTTGGCCACCAACCAGAAGAGCAGCTCGTCGCTGCCGTAGGAACCTGGCGTCAGTCGCCCCACCCATTGGTCCAGGTCGGCCAGTAGCTCGGAGATCCTTGATGGTTTTGGGTTGTTGGGCAGCATGGCCAGGCTCTGGATCTCGGCCCTAATGGAGGGGTCGGTTTTGTAGGTCGGGTACTGCCTCTCCAAGGCAACCAACACGTCAGCGAAGGTGGCGGACTTCGTGAAGACCTGCTTGACCTGCTTCTCCAGGTACTTAGTCTTGCAGCACTGCAGAAGCAGATCGCACTTGACTCGTCCACTAGCACGGGTTTGGCCGGTCATCCTGAGGAACCGGCCAAAGTTCTCAGCGAACTCGCTGAGATCCTTCCCTGTGAACTCCGGCAAGTTCACCACAATTTTGGAGGTTGCGATTGCCTTAGCCTCCTGAGACCTCGTCCCTCAGGGCGCTTGGTCTTTCTCCTCTTCTTCTTCTTCCGCCCGCTCGGGTTCTCAGGGTCCTCGGGGTCGTTGTCCTCCGAGGGCGAAGCAGAAGTCATGGACCGCGGCTCATCGTCAGAGGGGTCTCCGCCTAGGTCACTAGAGCCGTAGGGCTCCACGTCGACCATTGCCCTTAGGGCTGTCAGCCCCAACCGGTCCAGCTCGAGTCTCGTGGAATTCTCCAGCCGGCTGTAGGGGGGCTGGGCCGTTCTTGGTATAAATGGGGTCCTCGGCATCACAGCGGGGTTGGGCATCGTTCAGCTCCTCAGGCTTCCCCGGGTGTTCGTCAGCCCCGCCACCACGTGATTGGCTTGTGCTCGATGAGGTGAAACTCCCACGGTGGTAGGTGACGCTTGGGGAGGAATCAGGGGCTTCAGTTTAGCCCGAATGTCTTGAGTGAGATCATCAACAAGTTCAGAGGTGGCTCCTCGGAGAGCCTCTTTTATCTCGGACCGCGTCAGGGACCTGTTGGAGGATCTTCCAGATCCTCTACACCTTCCACCAAGAGACTCAGGGCCACGTAGGCCGGGTGTGAAACCAGGTGCTGGCATAGTGTAGTCAGGTTCTGGTGCCTCATAGCCAGGTATCCCAGTCATGTACACACCTGCCGCAGGTCTGTGATAGCCATCCTCATATAGGCGCGGCATAGGATCAAGCGCACCGGTGTAGGTGGAGCTGGATGCCACTGGTTCGCTGACTGCAGTTGCCATAGGTGGCACGGTCGCGGCTGGAGTCACACCATAGGTGGGGTAGAGCATTCCAGTAAGGTCTAGACCCTCAGCCATAGGTGCAGTGGTTGTGGGTGCGGATGTAGCTGGATGTGTGGCTGGGAGTGTGGTGGTTGTTGGGGAGGATACTGCAGGGAAATCAGAGGCGCTCGGCGCGCTCTCCACAGGTGTGTCCTCGAAGGGCGCCTAGTCGGATCGTCCGTATCCATCTCCAGGGTGTACCTCTTCGGCTCCCATGTTCACTGCTTGCTTCTCCTTCTCCTTCTCTTTGCCTTTAGGTCCTCGCACGGATAGACCACTGAAGGCAGCTCTCAAGCCTTCCAGAGAATCATCCCCCAGCCCACTTAAGGGCACTGAAGGTACAGGCTCATCAGGTTCAGGCTCAGCAGCAGGTTTGGGCGCTGGCGCTGGCCTGGCTGGTGCCACTGAGGGCCCCGTCGTCTCAGCAGTGTCCTTGGTGTCCATATTGTATTTCTTTGCCCTTCAGCGGAGTCAGTCTCGACGTACTGGTCGTACTGCACGGGGTTGCAGGTAAGCAAAGACTGAAAAACCTCTGCTACCAGAAAGTTAAAACAGGGTTTCACTGTTGATTGCTTTGATGACATTGTTTTGTTGATGCCCCTGCTTGATCCTGCTGCTTCTTGATGTAGTTCAGGTTTTTCAAACAAATAAGTTTTGATGAAGTCAACCCAAATAAGTACCCACTGTTGCAAGGCAAAGGACCGCAGGATCAAATCCACAACATGAGAGGCCGCAGTCAAAGGAGATAATGTAGCAACAATAGAAACTCACATTAAGTACAGATTTATGAAGAGATAGTTAGAAAATATCCTACCAACATGGAAAAACTGCCCACATGGGCATCCTCTCGTTTATAGTGCCATCTAGAGATGTGCACTCTTTGTTTTGGGTCCCATAGATGATGAGGTGGCATGGCTTGTGGCGCTCAGGTCACTGCCATGTCACATGGGAGATTCCTACTTAGCTAGGCTGACTGGGAATTGAACCCAGGACCTCTGAAAAAGAGGTGCCACAGCCCCCTAGGGTGCAGACCACTAGGATAGCTAAGCATTCATGAGGAAATATAGAAAAATGTATAGGCTCTAGATCAATGTCAGCGCCTCGGTCAGTCCAGGAAATGGTGTATAAGCTCAATCAGTTGGGGGGTCAGGGGTCCACACAACATCCATAGATCAATGCTTGGTTTTATAGGTCAAAATGTCTTGTCACCCCTTTTTGGATAGGCCAATACTAAGATCAAAATGTGTTATGCCTTTAGGCCTCTCTATAACAACTAACGCTAATCTTTTGGCAGGGAAAAACACTTTTTCTTACTACTGGGACGCTCAAACCGCTTGAAGGGTGGGTGACACCCAAATTTGGGTGCAGATATGGCAAAAGAGGCAAAATCGGGGTATGTCCCATGGGTGGCTCGGGCAGCCAAGGCTGATCCCAGGGCCCATGGGATAGGAGGTGAGACCTACGATTCATATCTAAGTGCACGACTTGAAAATAGGTCCGGACGTTTCATGGGCATAAAGATATAGGGCCGCCAATTGACCACATGGGGGGCTGAAATTGGGGTCCCAAAATGGGTGATTTGGCATACCCAAAAATGAGCCCAAAATGAAACTATCCCCAAGGGTCTATCTCCATGGTGGCTTGCAGACGGGACTCAGCGTTCCGTGTGGGACCCAATGGGAGTCCAATCGGGGCCCACACGTACTTGGTTCCCAGAGGTCTCCATAGGCCATAGTGTTGATGGCCTGAATTGGGCCCAGAAGTGCCGAAATGGCAAAATTCACCATACTCACCTCGAGCTAGCCCCCTGTGAGTGTGGGCATCGGTCCACCCATGTGGTGTGTGAGTCATGGGGACCAACATGCATGAGCAACATATCATACACGGTCCATTGGTCCCTGCCTCCGGCGTGCACGGGCGGGGGCTGAACATGGTGCACGTCGCGCCAAAGATATGGAAAATGGCACGAAATGGCTGAAAATGCGCACACTCATGGTGGGGGCAGATAGGGTACATGTCCGACTTGGACGAGGGCAGTCCCTAGAATTGGTATCAAGTCCAATGTGTCCAACATACCTTTTGGGCGGTGACCAAGACCCCCTGGATTTGGGAATGGCAGGGCCGCTAAGTGAGCCAAAGATTTGAGATGGGCCCTAATTGCCCACAAGATGGCCTTGGTGTGCCAAGCCCAAGAGGAGTTATTGGCTGGGTCCAAGATATGTCGGGCAGTGAAGGATGTACTCTCATACATGAGAGTACAGATGTCAAGGGAACGCAACGTTGAGATACAAGGTCCCCACGTGACATCATGAGGGCCCAAAAATGGTAAAATTGATGAAAAAACACGAAAAATGAACTTGGAATCCCCACAAGTATATTTGAATATCACCAGCTTGAATTGAGTAGCCGGCAATTCCCCTCACACAGTATGTCCCGGCACTACTGACCCTCGATTCCACACTTGGGCTCCACTTGGGGTGCCAAAGAAGTTTACTTGCGCCGCTCCCCAAGTGGGCATGTGGAAAAATGGAAAAATGCAAATGACACACCTTGCTTGCACCGCATCGCTTCGGGTGTGCTTTCCATGGGCATTTGGGTGAAGGTTAGACTTTCGAGTGTTGATTTGGGTTAGGAAGAAGGGCTCCGCTTAATATGGCACACGAAATGACCAATATTTGACCAACAACCCTACCCAAGCCTTATATACCCAACCTAGTGGCCTAGGACCAAAGTATGCCTATATTCTTACGTAACCGTGGTCCTTGATCGCACATGCAAATGCTTGGGTTGGAAATCGCCGTCATTTTGGAAAGTCGATGTTTGGCATGCAAGCACAAAATTTGGCCAGGTGGCTTGCAATGGACATATATGCACGCTCCGTGGAAATCAAGTGATATGCCGGGGTGTTAAGGCGTGCAAAGAGGGAGATTATACCAACTCAACGTACTTCTACATGTACTTGGTCGGCAAGTACATGAGATTGCCCATTTTCTGGAAAACACCAAAAATATGTAACCCTTTGGGCATGTTGACTTGAGATCCTATGGACCCAATATGAGGTTGATGGGGCCAAACCCTCATGAACAGTGCCTATGAGGCACATTAGGCTGCCCTTGGGAGCTTGAACGCCCGAATCCCTTGTTATTGCGTTTCTGGGGATGAAGGCGCATTTCGAGATTTTTCTACACGGGAAAAATCAGCGACTTATGTAAAAAAAAAGAGAAAGAAACTGCAGAACACTAGAAGTCTGTTGCGCCGTTAACTTCAGAAAAGACGACTTTATAAATTTGGCTTATCAGAGCAGCAACAGAGGCGACGCCGTCGTTTGCGACCACGACAACGGGCGCCTGTGGTAGAAGAATAGAAAGGAATCGCTGCAAGTGCAGGCCGATTCGCAATCAATGCATCCATCAGTTGCCGTCGCGAATCTGTACGAAATACATGGTTCGGCAGCCAGGGGAGTGCCTGGTGCTGCGTCAAAACCTACACCCTTCCAAGTCCACAGCCCTTGTCCCACCCTTGGTCATGCAAGCAAGAAAAAAAGCTACATGTTTTAAAAATAAATCTAAGAGTGACTCGTTCCCGTGTGGGAGGCCTGCCCACGGGACCCTGCGGCGGACACGCAAGCAAGCAGGCAGGCAAAGCACTGGGCTCACAGGGGCATCCGCACAGAACAAAGCGTTCTAAGATCCTTGCTGCTCTGAAACAAAACAAAGGTATGTACAAAAACACATCAGGGTATGTACACAGATGGGTTAAGCTCTGAACGTGGGTAAGGCGCCTCAGGGCAATAGACACTCAGTTGCGAACCATATCCCATCCCTGGGTCCCACCTCCTCAGTGGCATGCAAGTACGGGCGTTCAAACACAACCCACGGACCTGCCCAAAATGGACCCTAGACCCCTGCCAAGGGAGAGGTCTTCGGACCAGCCACGGGCGCATCCACAACAGAAAGTGTGCCCCAAGATCAACCAACAGTAGCGCCTTAGGCTCCTCTGATGGCAGTTCCCAACTCCTCTCTGAGATAGAGATATGGCCCCGCCATCATCCCCTAGGAGATGGGGGCTGAAAATGGGCTGCTTCAGCCCATCCTGACTATGGCTCAAAAAAGTGCAAAATTGACCCCCCGACGGGCCATGCGAGAGCAGGGGCGAGGCTATCAACCCTGTACCCTTCAGGTACGAGCTCCCCAGAGGCCCTATGCAACTTGGTTCCCCCAGACTCTCTTGCATCTTGGCACCACGGGGTCACCACGTGGGGTCAGGATGCCATAATTGGCGAAATCGGCCATCTCAGGTGGCCGGCCAGGGTTGGCCTTCGTGGCGATCTCGTCAAGCGAAGCTCTGATCCACGGGCATTGATATCTTCTCCGGTGCCGTGCATCGGGGCTTGGCTTGCTGCCACGTTGGCTGCTTGCTACTCCCCGAGGGGATGGTCACGCGACGGGGAAGAAAAGAGCAAGAAAGGCAAAATTTCGCAACATGGCACGCGCCGTAAGTCGCACAACTCCGGCTAGGCCGAAGGAGCAAATACGAAACTCCAGGGCAATTGACCCTTGGTCATATGGTACAAGAATAGTCACTCCTGCTCGGCTATGTCCCTTGCGCCATCGAGATATGGTATTCGCAACTTGGCCTGAAATGGCAAAAACAGCGAAAACACGCCGAAATGGCCCACATTCACGATTCCATATCTCCATGGTCATGGCGAGCAATAATCTAACCAAATTTGCTAGAGACCCATGGGACCTAGGTCGCAACATATGCCCCATGGCAACCCTCGAAGTCGCCTCCACCCATTTGTCCCCTTTACGGGAAAATGGTACAGGAAACATCGCAAGATGCGGCATACCCCATATTGAGCCACCCATGGCTCTCCCATCCCAAGGAGAGGACAGAAGGCGCTACACCCCTATTCGAGGCGGGTTTATGTCCCCTTTCCAAACCGCCCATAACCTTGGACAAAGGGTGCACACAACCCGGGGGCGATCATTAATGGGGAGATGGGATTTGGTGCCATTATTGCCAAAAAGAGGGTTACAGTGCAATCGCGCCAGGAAGAATGCCGTTTTCCGACTGCCAGCCTGTTAATATTCCAAGGAAAATTTCGGAATATGACGATGTTGCCAGGCTAGCGCCAGCAGCTGTATATTCCGGTAAATCCCGCCGCAATCTTGCCAGTGCGCATCAATGCCAGAGTGGATGAAATCAATGGTTGAAATGAATGAATGAAAGAAACCAATATCAAAGGCCAAAAGTGACAGATTTAGCACTAAGGTTTAAGTGCAGCTCAAGTGCAGCACTGTATCTGTTGCCTGTTCCCGCCTGCAGGCTTTGTCAATGGGGGTCTGCGGGCAGTGTGGTGCCAAGGCTGCAGATGGAGACAAGTTCTGCCGCAGTTGTGGCCACAAGTTGCCAGCGGCGTTGGGGGTATTCATTTTCGCTTGTCCTGCATGGTGCGGCAGCTTGGTGCAGTGGTGTCAGTGGAACAATATATGTGCTACAGGAGCCAGAGCAAGCATCCGGTCCACCGCCACAGCCTCATTTGGAGGAGGCGCCAGCAGAGGAGAGCCAACAGTTGCCGCCAGCAACAGTGCCGCCACAAGAGCCAGCTGTAAAGAAGCAGGGGACCCTCAGTGCTTTTGGGGCGACCCAAATCTTCGTTCGTGAGAGAGATGGTGCAGTATACACAGTGAAAGAGCCGCCGGCAGTGAGCAAGGCAGCCCCTTTGGCATGTCCGTACGTGGGATGCCTGCCTTGGCTGCGCACAAGGATAAGCACATCAAACGAGGTATTCTGTGGTGCATGAGGAGACGCGTTCTTTCGTCGCACTAGTGTCATGAGAGCTAAATGGTGAAGCCGTCGCGCATGGGCACCGCTGTGTTGCTGAGGAGAGGCGTTCCTTCGTCGCGCTACTTACGTGAGAGCCAAATGGTGAAGCCGTCGCGCATGGGGACTGCTGTGTTGCCGAGGATACGCGTTCCTTCGTCGCGCTACTTACATGAGACCTAAATGGTGAGCCTTCGTGCTTGGGGACTGCTTTGTCGCTGAATGGTGAAGCGGTCGCGCACCAGGCCTGCTGAATGGTGTTGCTGATTGTGTCTACTTGCACATTGGTGTGCAGGAGATGTGCTGCGTAAGAAGACGACACCTTTGACCCCTTCCTTCAAGTTCACTGGAGCCGTACCTCCTGCCCCCTGTGCTGTGGAGGAACATCAGGCTGTTGAGGAACCTCAGGTCCCTCAGGACGCCTCTTCGTCTTCCTCATCCAAGCCAGCCTCTTCCTCCTCCTCATCAATGCCAGCCTCTTCCTCCTCCTCATCAATGCCAGCCTCTTCCTCCTCCTCATCAATGCCAGCCTCTTCCTCCTCATCATCAATGCCAGCAACCAAAGGCAAGGGTAAAGGGCGCCAGAGAAACAATGGAATGCCAGTCAGAACAGTATATAAGCTGAAGTTTAAGCTTCGTGTTGTCAATAAGTTGCGCCGCATGGAGGAACTCAAGAGGTTGAAGGAACTGGACAGCCCACAGCAAACATTTGCTGATGTGTTTAACATATCACAGAGTCTTGTTTCTAAGTGGGGTGCAAAGGAGAGGCAATTGGAACAGGCCCTGAAAAAGGGTTTGGCAGCCAGGAAGCAGATCAGTTGCATTTCTGAAGCCAAGACCAGGTAAATATCCCCTTTTGGAAAGACAACTGTACACTGATATCCGCACGAAAAGGGCTAAGGGGTTGAGGGTGACTACGAAATGGATCCGGATACACATGAAGAAACTGATCAGTAAGGAGCATGGTGACGATGCAGCAAAGGATTGGAAATCCACCCTTTCCTGGAGGTTGAAATTGTGCGGCAGGTGGGGCATTTCCTTGAAGAGGAGGAAGATGAAAAGGAAGATGATGATGCAAACGAAGAGGAAGGCGGTGATGATGAGAATGAGGCGGACAAGGTTGATTCCGATGGGGCATCGGATGGGTCGGAGGTGCTCGGGCCCGTGAATGTTGACCAACAAGGGCATTTCGTGAAGCCCACATGGGCTGCGATCCTCCCCCAACCCCCCGAGGACATGGCAATGCACAACTTGAAAGAACTCCAGTTGTGCATTGCATTGGATCACGGCCGCGAATTGGGCTGGTAAATCGGCTGTTTTCCAAAATTTTACCACACGGGCACCCACAAGGGTGAATATGTCCTGAATTGTGAGGGAGTGTTGTGGTACCAAGCATTGCCTCCCTTGGAGAAATATGGGCAAATGGGGAAATGGGTGTTGTTGCAAGGCCCTCCCCCTTGAGGACGAAGCGCACAAGAGTTGGAGGTTATTGGACATACATGTGTTGGCAATTTCTTGCATGTGCATGTAGCATGTGTTGGCCTTTTTTTTGCATGTGAATGTCGCATGAAACAAGGAGCATGGTACCTCTGCCCTTGAGGTGGTAGGGTTGACCTTCTTGTTTCATGCACATGCTAGGTTGATGAAATCATGGAATACGGGCGAAACTCCTAGGCTGCACATATTCTTAAATTTTTTGGTTTTTTTGTAGCTTGCATTGTCTTCTAATCTTATTCTTCCTGGAGCAGTGGCACTGTAGTAGTCCCAAAGGTGTTCACTCCAAAAATTGTATCTCCGGTTCCCAAGGGAGATTTACTTTAGGCTTTTGCCTGGAAGCAACCTAAAGTCTTAAGTCCCTTTATCAACATTAATTCAGGTCGGAAGCACAAGAAAACCATTTCTAAAACTTCGGCCCTTGGAGCACACGAAAAGTAGGAATTATGGTTAAAATGCCAATATTGGAACATATAAACCCATGGGACATCAAAGCCCATATAGTATGGCGTATACCCAAATTGAAGGACCCATAGTAAGTGTTCACAAATATACTTACTATGGGTCAAGTCTTCCCTTGGATCTCAAGTCAACCATGCATTCATATGCAAAGGTGTGCAAAAAGCAGCCTCGACGGGCGTGCTCCCAAGGTAGCATCATATAGAATAGTATATAGGCTCGGAAAAATCTAACAAGCCATACACGATGCTTTTCATGCTCTCTACCGTCCATATTGCCTTGGTTCGAGGCTGATGTGGCCCTTGGCTTCGAGAACGAGCCTTGGCGCCACGGCCATTTTGGCCAAATATTAGAGGAAAAGGCGTCCTTCCAAGCGACCATGTTTTGGTGCGCTTTGAATTGCGTGGAGCCATCGTTGAGTTAGCTCGAAAATGGAAAATGACCTATGGCTACTGGTCTTGTGAGAATTATGTTAAGTAATTTGCGTTCATGCTCACAAGTACACAAAGCCAGCGTTTGCGCACGATTTTGAATTGGGTTTTTTTTGCACCCATGTGTGTCCCAAAACAGCCCTATAAGCCGCTTCCCCAAAGGAAGCGATATGCCCATGTGAAAGGTCCATGAAAGGAAGGCAAAGGGGGGGGATGTAGAGTTCCCTACAAACTCATGGCCTCTGAGAACCATGAGTTTGGTCGCCTGACGGAAAAACTTGCGCGTCGATTTTCTCCCAGACTCGACGGCGAAAAAATCTGGTGAGCACACCAGATGAAAGTACTTGAAAAACCCTACAGATCCATCCCTTCACTTCCTTTCCAACCTCAAAGGTACAGGAGAAAGAGTCAAAACAAACCTGGCCACGAAAACACACTGCCAGCACGCGCGCAGGCGACGGGGGGCGACATTTTCACGGCGGCGAGAAATCGGGTCAGAATAATCGATTTAATCCATTTCCCGCAAGATTCGATCATTCAATTGAAATTTCAAAGATTCCTGATCGATTTAATCGATTGGGAAGGTTATCGGACGGGATCAGTCCCTTGCCGGTTCCCAATGCGCTGGAGGAAACATATCCCCACAAGCAGGACGGAGAATAGGCGTAGGTGACAGGGAAGGATAGACATTTGCCCTCTGGGCCATGGGGTCCTGGGCCATGGGGCCCTGGACACCGCTTCACCCCCCTCCTTAGAGCAAACCATGGGGGGGCTCGATCACACCCAAGCATGGCAGCAGGTACCCAGGACAACCGCAGGAGGGGGGCTTCCTCCCCAGGCCCACACTTGGGTCGGGATCTCCACATGACTCCAACTCCCCACGTAAACGGTAACAACTCGCCAAAAATGGATGACATTCCCTAAAAATTTACAAGTACGACCTGTAAATGGATGTAAAAGCCGGTAACGTATGAAGTATCAAGTCCCGGGTCCTGGCGGCAAGTGTTCGGCACCCCAAGGACCCGTTAAACCATACCAGGCGCACCGGGTGCCGGCTGCAACGCTCACCACCACAGTGGCAGTGGCATACACGGCCAACATAGGCGTCACACGACGACCGAGGTTGTCCCACGGGTCGAGAGCGACCACAGAGATCCATCAAGACAGTGCAGGCTTCCGAAGGCCGCAGGCTGGGGGAGAGTCCCCACGGGTCCTTCCAAGAGGGTACCATGTCAATATCCACGACCCAAGTTCTGAGTGGTAAAAGCACATAAGCTCCTCCATAAGGGATCGGCATTAACAGGAAGGCCATGCACGGGGGAGTCCTTATGCAGTCTCGGCGCAGGCGTTCATTCCTCAAACCACCAGTTTCCCAGGCAGACTGACCGAGGTCAGGACACCGAAGGTCACCACCCGACTGCGGAGGCAAGTCAGTAAGCTCACACAGGGACTGACAGTCGCGGACCGCTGGGAGTTCGCTCCAGGCAACTGGGCTTTCAGCCTGGCGCCTTCAGGATCTCAGCTACAGGCACATTCACGGATACACGGTATCACAAGCACAACCTGTACTTGAGTACTGGTCAAACCAGACCATATGTAATCGAATGTACACGGCGATCGTGGTTGCCTCCGTATGTCGATTAGAATCCCTGATGGGGACCATCTGTGACTCCGTAGTGGTCCAGCGGGACCGTGTAGTCATGTACATGGCGACCCTCAGAGTCATTCACAGCTGCCGGGGTCACGGAGGTATGATGTATGAGAAAACAGGCCAAGACAGTGTTTCAGACTAAATAGCAGGGGATAACACGCATCCTAGAGGACAGGGCAATGACATAGCACTGGTCAAAAGGCATGTAAACACACTCTGTGAGGCGCAAGTAAACCATGTCTCAGTCAGGATAAGGCGTCATCAGGGGGAGTGGGGGAGAGAAGTGTCCGTAGGCCAGCAACTCACACACACTCACCCATGATCTGGATCCCCGAGTATGCCATGGGACCAGATCACAGACGCATTTGCAGTGTCGATGGCAGCGACACCCGTTGCGCAACGTCGTATGCGCTTCAAAGCCCCAAGAGCTCAGAAAAATGAAGGGGTCAGTCGCCCCACCTGGTTGCCGACAGATGCATCAGGAGGGGGAGTGACAAGCAACTGGTGACAGTGGGTACGGTGGGAGTAGGCCACCCATCCACCTGGTTTCCACCAGATTCAGCAAGCGGGCGTGTGGCCATCTAATGGGGCTCTGGTCCCGGCATGGAGGGCAGTCCCGCCTAGTTTCCCCACTATGACTCGACCATGAGAGAGACAGAGGGAGCAGAAATGGGTCCGCCGAACTCGGCTTGGGGAGGTCGGCATCGCGCAGAGGTCCGAGCGACACGCAACGGTTTTGTCAAACCGCCCGATTAGGGGGCTGCTCGACTTGGGCAGCATTTCAACCACTCCACCGGAAAGACATTGCACCAGAGCTGGGGGAGAGCTAGCCAGCAAGGCAGTTACTGACGACCTGACAGACTTGTGCTCAATCTGCCCACTCAGGGGAGAGCTCAGGGCCGAGATCAGTCGCTCTTGGCTTCAATTGCCCTGGTCAGAGGCACCAAGTCAGAGACCTGGATCTTTGTCTTGTGCCTGCGGACATACCCCATGAAAGGGGTGTTGATCCGCGGCACAAAGGAAGGAACGGGTTCCCAGGTTTCATGGGAGGGCCCATAGCCCCTCCAGCGCACCTTGAACTCCACTCTCCAGGTGCCGAGGTACTCGGACGCTGGGCCAGGATCTTCTCAGCGATGTAGTCGTCCTGTTCAGCATAGTCGTCGTCCGAGTCGGCCTGATGGGCGGTATAGTCCAGGGACGCATGTTTCCCACGAACATCGGGCTCACGGGCACGAAGTTGACTATCATGTTGTTCACTGAACTGTCCGAGGCCCACCTTGATGCGGTAGGTGTCCTCACCAATCCTGCGGAACCCCCTCTCCGGGTGTGAACCAGGTTTTGGTGCGGTGAGTGCCCAAAGGCCAGGGCCTCAGTACCCGAACCGGGTCACGCACCCTGAACTTGTGCGCTGCCGACTTCGGGGCGGTCTTGGCTCGCACACCATGCTCCTTCTTCAGCTGCTGTCAAATCTCCCGCACCGTGGTCACTTGCCGCGCGAAGAACTCCTTGGCATCCATGGCCATTCCTTCACCTGATAAGGGGAGTCCCCGACCCAGGGTGTCCCTGCCGAAAGGAATCTGGTGAGGCGACAAACCACCCGGCGTGGGGGTGTCCTGAAGGGCCTTGAAAGCCGGTCACATCTCCTCAAACGAGTTGCGGCGGTTGTTGGTGAGGTGGATCTTGCGCAGCTTCTCAAACGGCGCTTTCCAGCCACCTCAGCTCGGCCATGGGACCGGCTGAGATAGGCGACGCTCTTGGCATGCTGTATTCACATGACGGAAAACATGAGCTTGAACCAGCCGCGAGTATATTCGGGTCCACGGTCGCTGCAAATGGTGCGGGGGACGCCGAAGACGGTCAGCCAATGACCAATCATCATGACTGCCACTTCCTTGGCTAGCAACCCCTTTTTGCGCGCCAGGACGGCCACAATGTAACCACTGTCCGGGTCCACACACAGGACCACAACATCCAAAACTTCTTCTCCGATATGCACTTCGGGCATGGAGAAGACATCCATGGCCACACTCTCCATGGGCTGGTCAGGAATCGGCATCCATTGGGCTTCCCCCCGGACATTCCCATTGTCAGGATTGCAGGCCTGACAGACCGAACAACCCTGCTTGACCTGCTTGATTGCATTGTAGATGCCGATCTCATCGATCTCGAACGGGAGCTGCATGTCTAGGGGTTGCTTCTTAACCCCTGGGTGCATCATGTGGCGCTGCCAAGCTTCACACAGCTCAAGCACACGGGACTCTGGTACTAGCAACCTACCATTCCGGTAGAGTTTGCCATCTTCCTCGGTTAGCCCCTTCAGCCACGTCTGCCAGTTGTAAGGGTCAGTAAGAGCACGGTACTCGGGGTCAAAAGCCTCAGACTTGGCATAGTCGTCGGTCCAGTCATCTTGGAGACACAACTGAGGGAAGAGGTGCTTTTCGGACTCAGCACCCTCTAGGGCGAGCACTCGTACTGCTCTGCTCACCCTTCTTCAAATGGGAGCCTCTGCAGCCATGACAACGAAACATTTCACACCTGCCTCCTCGATCATGTGCTCCATATCAATGATCTGGATGGCCTCAGCGGTCTCAGCCTCATCGCCATGGGCAGAAATGTCCGTCATGCCCTTGCTGGCGGGGTAGGACCACCTGCTGAGACAGTCAGTCATAGTGTTGTCCTTCCCCGGAACGTAAACCAGCGTGAGATTGAACTTGGCCAAGGTCTTGTGCCATATCGCTCTGCGGGAGGCTGGTCCTGAGGGGGTGTCCACATGCTCTTTGTGCCACGAAGCAGACTCTGATGGTCTGTGCAGACCGTGACGGGATGCAGGGCTATGTACCCGGCCCACTTTCTGAGAGCCATGACATTGGCATACACCTCCTTCTCACGGCGCGCCCATGTCCGCCTCTGGCCTTCCAGGACTCGGCCCCAGAAGGCCACGGGCATGTTCCTCCCACCATCAAGGACTTGTTCCAACACAGCTCTGATGGCGTAGTCGGAGGCGTCTGTGCGCAGGACAAACCCTCGGGCCGGATCCACCAGGTGCAGACCCACTGCTGATGGCAGCGCCTGCTTCATTCCCTCAAAGGCACGGTTGGACTCTTCATTCCAGACCAGAGCTTTCTTGGACCCCTTCTTGGTCTCCTCCTGGTGGCCCTTGAGCGTGGCGGTCATGGGGGCGGCATACTCGGCCTACATCTTGATATACCCCGAGTAGTAATTGCAGAACCCAAGGTATGCCCGCAACCTGGACACCGTCTTGGGCTTCTCCCAGTGTTCAATTGCCGCTACCTTTCCAGGTATTGGCTTCTGTTGCCCGTTGCCAACTACGTTGCTAGCTCAGACCACTTCGCTTACTGCGATATCGGCCTTGTCACTGCTGCCCGTCAGTTTGTGCCGGACCAGCAGGTCCGGCACTCTGGTAAGGTCACTCTCATGTGCCTGCAGCATCGTAGCTCATGCTGGGGTCCCCTGACGCCATAGTCATGTCGTCGACAAAGGGGTCTGCACAGTCACGCACCGGCTCCAGCAGGTTCTCCAGCATCTGCTTGGAAGCCGCATTGCCGTTGGTAACACCCATGGGCATCACCTTCCACTGGCGTGATCCAAGTGGGATGCTCATGGCTGTGCAGGCACAAGACTCCTCGTCGAGAGGCATCTGGTGATAACGATGTTGCAGGTTGATCACCGTGAAGATCCTCCGCCAGAATTGGTTCTGCAGCATGTCCTCAATTAGGGGCAGCGCATAGCTGTCATGCTGCGTTTGGGCTTTCAGACCGCTGTAGTCGACCACCAGCCGCCACTCCCCGGCCACCTTCTTGGGACCGACGAAGCAGGGGGAGGCCCACTCTGAGTGACAGGGGCTCCAGCCAGCCTGTGTCAATGGACTCTCTGAGAATCTTCTCTATTGCCGCTTCCCTCTCGCCCCTGAGAGCAAACTCCCCGTGCCGGTACACATGGGGGTCGTGCTTCAGTCGTATCTTGGCCTCACCCTACTGTCCACGAACGGGTGGCGGGAACACAGGCTGTTAACAGAAGAAGGTGTTCCCATACTTCTGCTTCAGCTGAGCCCTCAATGCCTGGATCTTGGGTCACTCATTGGACTCTGCCTTGGCTTGGCCGCGCACCTGGACCACTGAGCTTACTTGAGGGGTAGCGACCCCACTCGTTTTCAGCTCTGGGGGTCTCTTCAAGTGGCGCATCAGCTTACCTTGGGCCTTACCGCGGAGCAGATCACAATTGGCTCGTCCTGGCTGGACATGTGATCCAGTACCCTCCTTACGAACGTGTTCCCATCGTAGGAACCAGAAGCGATGGCGTCCACTTCCCACCAAGCTTTGTCCTGGCCTGTCCCTTCTCACTCGGTTGCCAAGTCATGAAAGGGTGGATCCATGTACCCCTGAACCGGATCGGGCTCCTCATCGGAGAGGAGGTCCTCCAATTCACCAATGTCAACGGGGGAAACCACAAAGCATTGCCGCCAAGGCTCCGCAATCACGCTGTTGACACACACAAAGTCTGTGGTGTCAGCCAGTTCCAGGCCCCCATCAACATAGTGGAATTCCATCTACCATCTCTGGGCTGGCATCGGCGGTCCCTTAGCGTCCTGATAGACACTCTCTCCAGCCAGTAGGATGACCTTCCTCAGGGTCATGTTGTCCAGCGAGGCCACCCTATCTCGGGTACTTTCCTCCTCGGTACAGCCCATAGGGACGAGGAACACTGCCTTGGAAAGTTCCTTGCGGATCTTCGCAACCGCCCTTGGAATGTCCACTCTGGGACAATGGATCCACATCACACCTTGATGCGGGAGCCAGTGCTTCTTCCATGCAGTGTCCTTGGCGCTCAAGTACTTCTAACACAACCGAAGATCGGCGGAGGTTCCTGAGGAGACCGCATTCATGAGGGTGCCAGCTCAGCCGCCACTTGGTTCGCCACCTCCGGTTTGACGCCGTACTCCTGGTACGTCAGCCCTACGGGCTCGGTCCCCAGTGCGGCTACTTCGAGCTGATGGCACTCAGGGTGGATCCATTGGCACTCCACGCGGAGTTCCGGTGACGATAGCCACAAACATTGGTCGTCCTGGTACAGGGTCATAGAGGCCTGAGCCGGGAGAACACCGGAGTCCATCTCCATAATGAAGTCGTACCCGACGATCATGTCCCGGTCCATCTGGGCCTCATAGAACTTTCCCTTGAGGAAGATTTCCCTGCCGATGTCTGGGCGGCTCAGTTCACGATGGTTCACGAATTGCAGCGCGATCTCGGTTTCCTCCGTGCCTCCAACCCACATAGGATTTTAAATCTCATTTCGTCACATAACTCAGTATCTTGGCATTTTTGCAAACAGCATGGAAATCTCTACATGACTGCGAAGTCGATTTTTGGAAATTCGAATCTTTTGGAGAATCCATTTCTGATCTGGCATCGCACTCACTAAGGATTTCCCGTAATCGTAGATTCATTCGCGATGTAGCGGCACCGACGCGAGCGTAAATAGTTAGTTTTGTCGATTTAGGGCGTACCCTTCACGGCACACAGGAACTGAGCATATGAGGTTTCATAACTAAGCATACTCGACATCCTGAGCACATTTCTGGTCCCCTGTCCTCCCCAGCCGTACAGTTATAGGCAATTTTCATCCTCCCCCCCCCCTTTTGACACTAAAAACGGCTAAAAATGGCCTTTGTGCGCTCCATAGAACCACGGCACCCGTACAAGGGCAATGCCCTATTGTGAAATGGCCTATAGAGGGCTTTGCATGCAACAGAAATGCTTGTAGGCCTGGTAGCTGTCAAGTTATGACATGAATGTGGGTATGTAGAGAAGGGACCTGTTCAGAAGGCAACAATACCAATTAGGAAGCATAGGGGGTAGTATGAACAAGCAAAACAGTCAAAGGGCGACGTATGGTGATAGCACCATGATGAAACACACAATGTACCATATTGAAAGCCTCTATGTCGCATTGCCGTGAGGATATGTATCTTTTGTGCGTGCATTTTGCTCGTATGCATGGACATTCTTGGTGACTTTTGACACCAAAAACGGCTACAAACGGCCTTGGTGCGCTACGTAGAACCACGGCACCCATACAGGGGCAATGCTCTTTTGTTCAATGGCCTTTAAAGGGGCATTGCATCCAAAAAAATTGCTTGTAGCACTCGTAGCCGTGAAATTATAACATGAATGTGGTTATGTGGAAAATGAACCTGTTCTGCAAGGTGTAAATGCCATTTAGGAAGCGTAAGGAGTACTATGAACAAAACAAACAATCAAAGGGCGATGTATAGTGATAGGACCGTGATGGAACACACATTGTATCCCATGAGACCCACTGGGGGGGGGTATTTTCTTCGAACGAACTTCAGTCCTCGAACGAAGATTGGAATCTTCGAACGAAGATTGGAATTCGAAGATTGTATTTGCTTTAATCGAAATCCAATTAAATCCAAGCTGCTGGGGAGAATTGCCGCAGATGCGCAGCAACAGCAGCGCGCGCACCAGATTGACAGGCGATTGTCCCACATTTGTGCCAGAAAGACGGGGTTTTGGTTTTTTTAATTGATTTGTTGTATTTTTTAAGAGTGTTACTGTTTGACCAATGGTGCAACTTGGAATTACGCTCAAAAACGCGCGGGGCACGACAAATGCTTATAGCCAGGACGTTGAGGACGGGCTTGTATAATTTTTCTCCTCCTCTGTCCCGGGACGCCACGCTTTGACATTCGATCTACACACGAGTCAACCCAGGCGCTGACAAGCGGAGATTGAATCAACTTCTACGGTGGCACAGCGGTGCTCCATGCACGCGTGAAGAAGCAGTCGCTTTGCTTCTCGATTTGGGAATCTTTAGACGCCGCCTTCGGGTTCTATCACGCTTTATTTCCAAGCGTGCGGAGGTATGGTACAAACAGACAGGCCTAAGGTTTTGGGAAGCGAATGCCAGGCCGCCAGAGGTTCAACTTGGCTTGGAAAAGGATGAAGGAGTCCTTGCACCTTGTTGGCCACACCGACAAGAAAACTGGCATCCAAAATGTCTCCTGGCCGTTTGATCACTGGATCAACTACGTTTGCACGCAGCCTTGCCTCTATGAAACTCTACAGCCCAGCAAAGATGGGTTGGTTTTCATTGTGAGTGGCGATGGTTATCCTGTAGCGGGTGTAAGCTGGACTCAGCTTACCATTCGCATCCGAAATCATGAGCATCTAGCCCGCAATGCAGCACACATTTGGGTTTTCGAGCTGGCATACTGTGGTGACTCCAATCTGAAGGATTTGCGCCGGGTCTGGAAAAAGAATCTGAGGGTGTGTTATTTCTTGGAAAATTGCCTTCGTTCGAACCTTCGAACGTTCGAACGAAACTTTTTCTTCGAACGAACGTGTTTTTCGAACAAAATGTTGATTGTGCTTTGCACGCCACTAGGTCTTGCAGCGGATCATAACTATGCAATCCGTCGTCGTGAAGGGCACACGCTGTGCGGCAAGTGTTATGCTGGGCGGACAACTACTGTTTTTGAAGAAGCTTTTGGGACTTATTGAGCATTGGTATATACCGTCAGTTCACAACTTGGGCCTTTGGAACCCTCTCAAGAGGCAGTACGTAGGCTGTCACCGGCGCAGAACGCGCACCGGTGATGCGTCCCGACTTTGCAAGACCCCTGTCTGCAAGGGAGCTCGTGGCTGCGCTTCGAAACCTTTGCTTCAAGTACCACGACACCATGCCATTATTTGTGTTCTTCATATGCTTATGCGAATTGGTGCTTTGCTTTGGGAATACTTGGAAAGGCTATGCTTGTCCGCCAGCAGGGAAGCACACAACGCTATCAATGACATGCTGGGGATTGCTCTGTGTGGTTGGCAGCTAGCTGGAACTTGTAGACCTGATGGACAAGAAACGAAGCGTTATTTTTTATATGGGATGGTATTGCTCATGTTTTCGGGTTGGCCAACGGGCACTCGGGTGACCAGGCTGTCATCAGGTTGCGGGACGTGATGCAACGGCTCTATCGCACCTACCAGCGCATCGACATTGACCTTCCAACGGACTGTCGGCAGGCGGCCTGTGAATTTCACGACCACTGTTTGCCCGATACCCGTTCTCATTATCTGATAATCTTGGAGTTTGATGTGCCCAGAATCCTAGAGGCGATAGCACCTTACCGCCTTGGGATGTACTGCCAGGACTTGGCTGAAACCACGAATGCCAGGCTAAAGGATTTCTACCTGCCATTCACAAACAGGGGGGGCAGCACCACAGATGACTACCAGCTCTCTGCTCTGCTGCAAACCATTGAGCATGCCTTCTTGTACACGCACTCCCACATTGTAGCTCACGGTACAATGCGCCCGATCTCCTGCGCAAACACTGCATTATTTGAATCTTTAATAGACGATGCCGCTCAATGGTGCTGACAAAGGAAGACAAGGCCGATGTCGCAAGACTGGTGGCGGTATGTCTTATTCTCCAAACCCTGCAGGCATGCGTTGTAGTCCTTCGAACTTAGGTAGGTAGGTAGGTGCACTCGGTGGTGGAGAGGCGCCCCATGGTTCCCCCTGGCGTCGCCCCTGTGACGAACAAGAAGAGGCTCCGCGCCTGAAGAGGGGAGGCGGCTTACATCCCGCTAGACCTGACTGTTGGCCCCAAAACAAAGCGGCCCCGGGCAACACCGGGAGGGCTGATCGCTGCCGGCATGACGTGCTTGTCTCGCCAAGAGGGTGTGCCCCCGTGCTTGCGCACGTCCCCTCCTTTGGGCGGAACCCTAGAGGTTCACCGGACTTCCTGGCGAATCCCGTTCCCAAGGCATGCATGCACGTTCTTGGTACTAGGGTTCCGAGGCGCTTGGGTGTCGCACGCTCCGCCTCGAGTCCCAAAGCAGCGCAGGCCTTAGAATGCAGCCTTACCCCCGGTCTTCGGATCTCGTTTGGCCGGGTCAGCTGCGTGGCCCGGGCTGTGGACACTGGGTTTCCTAATGTTGTGCGGCGTTTGTGTTTGGGTCCGGGTCGCGGTTGGGTGTGGGTTTGGTTAACCCCGCCAGTCCTGGCTGGGGTCTTGGGCGGGTGTGTTTGGGTACGGTTTGTGGTGTTGTCCCTCTTTTGCCGGCTGTTTGTTGTGTTCGTGGTTGGGCTTAGGTTTCGGCCTGCTTATCGGACGTGTGTGGTTGCGTGCGCGCTCCGCTTGCCTCCCACCATTTCCGGTTCCGGTGTGCGGTGTGGGGGTGCGTGCTGGGGTTTGGGTTTTGGCTGCGCCCCGCCTCTCCTTGGGGGGCTGTTGGGGTGTGTGTGTGCTCGTGCGCCCGTCCCGCGTGGTCTCCTGCACCTCCTGGTTGGGGTTGCTGTGCGGGTGTGCATGTTTGTGCGAGCGCCCCGCTTGTTCCCCTCCTTTCCTGGCTGGGGTGCGGTGTGTGGGCGTCTGTGCTGGGCCTGGGTCTCGGCTGTGCCCCGCCCTTCTTGGTCGGGTTGTCGGGGTGTGTTTTTTGCGCTTTTGTTTTTTGGGCGTGTCTTGGTTTGGCTTTGTGGTGTCGGTTGCTGGCTGTCCCTGTCCCGGGCCTTGTGGTCGCTGTCCCCCCATCCCCTTTCTTTCGGGCTGGGCTGCTGGCTCTTTTTTTTTTTGCAGCTTGGTGTGTGTCTGCATGTTTCGGTGTCCCTTTTCCCGATGGGCCGCCGTTCCTGGCTTGGTGTTGCCGGTTTTGGCTGGGTGGTCCCCCTGTGCCTCTTTGGGGGTCCTGTCTTCGGTGCCTTCTGGGTGGGGGGTTTAGCCGCTCCTTGTGGTGTTGGCGGGCGGTTTGGTGGCTGTGGGCTGTTCTCTCGCCCCCCCCCCTCCCCCCCCTGTTTTTTTTTCTTCGGGGGGGGCTGCCTGTTCCTCCCTCTGCCTTCCATGGGCTGGCGCACGCACTGGCCCGCATTCAGTGTGGTCTTCCGGGCTGCTGTTGGCGGTTGTGTTCTGCTTGGCCGTGTTCCGGCCCCATGGGTTGGTTGAGCTATGTACACGTTGGGCTCGGCGCCCCTTCCTGCCGGGTTAGGTCCTGGGTCTGCCGGCTGGGCGGCTGCGCCAGGCGGCTGCATTTGGCTCTGGGTTAGGGGGCTGGGATTGTTCGTGTCCTTTCTCCTCTGCGGTGCCGGTTTTAACCTTCTGGGTGGTCCGCCACCGTTGTTGCCGGGCGTGCGGTGGCCCCGTGTGTGGCCTGCAGTGCCGGTTTGTGGCGTGCTGGTGCGCCGCCTTCCGGGGTGTGCGGTGGCTTGTTTCGGTTAGTCCTTCAGGTTAGGGTCAGTCGTGCCGTGTTGTGCCGCTCTGTGCCGCGTCGCGTCGCGTCGTGCTGTGGCGCGTTGCTCTGTGGCGCGCTGTGGTGCGGTGTGCCGTGCTGTCTCGCGCTGTGCCGTGGTGGGTCAGTGGAGGTCAGCCTGGCCTGTGTCGTGGTGCGGAGTGCGGGCCGGAGTGTGGCTGGCTGGTGGCTGGGGGGTGCGGTTACGTGTGGGTGTCTCGCTGGGTCCGTGCTTTTGGGGCCTGGGCGTGCCGCTTGGGCTGGTGGGTCGGGTTGGCATCCATGGGGTTGCCCTCCCTGGGGGCCTGTGCCTTGGTCCCGTGTCCTCTGGGGGTCCCAGTCCCTAGCCCTGGTCGCTGTGGCCGTGCCTTCGTCCCCTTCTGATGCCTGTGAGGTGGCCCTTGTGGCGGCCGGGGTCATCGCCTGGCGGTGAGGGCTAGGTGGTGCGCCGCGCGGCGGCGTTCCCTGCGGCTTCCTCTGTGGGTGTGGCCCGTTCTCCCCGTGTAGGTGTGCCCCCCATCCCCCGTGTGGTTTCCGGTGGCTGGTGGGTGTGCGCTGGTGTGATCAGTACGGCGTCCGATGCTTGGTTCGGCGGTGCGTGTTGGGGGGTGCGCCCCTGGGAGTCGTGCGGCGTTCGCTGGGGGTGGGGCGGCGCTGGTCCCCCCGTCGTGGTATGCCCTTCCTGGGTGTGGGTCGTGGGTTTTGCCGTGGTGCCCTTTTCCTCTGTGCCTCGGTCCCCGCTCCTGCCCCTTCCTGGTTCCTGGGTGGATTCCTGCCCCCATGTTGTGTCTCTTCCGGCGCCCTGTCCCTATAGGTGCCTGCCCTCACTTGGGGCCCCTCCGTGCCCTCTTGTCTGAGTGCCCCTTGTTGTGCCTTGCCCTCCCCTTGCCCTTGTCCTTCCACTTCCTGGTGTGGTGGTCGCGGGTTGAGCAGGGGGTGCCGATGGCCCAGGCCTGGGGGTGGGTGGCCTGGAGCCATTGGCGGAGGGCTTTCAGGGTGTAGGGGGGGCGGAGGCCCTGGACCGCATAGCGGAGGAGGGCCTCCCATGCCGCTTGCGGCATGATGGCCTCCGGGGAGGCCTCATTGGGGTCGGCTGGGGTGCGGGTGCGCATCTCCTCGAAGGTGTGCACCATGTGTACCCCTTCTCGCTTTTTTGCTCCCCCGACCCACTTCACCCAGCGGCGGAGCTCCTGCAAAGCGGGGGCAGACCACCAGGCGAGGTGGGCGGGGGACCGGAGGGGGGAGAGGTCCGTGCTTGGGGTCCTGGAGCGGCGGGGGGAGGACGTGGACCTGCGGTGGTGGTGGGGGTGGCGGTGCCTGGGGGAGCGGGAGCGGCGGTGGCGGGGGCTTGGAGTAGAGGACAGGTACGGGCGGAGGGGGGAACCGGAGGGGGAGGTGGACATGGGGCGGCGGTGGCGCGCTTGGTGGCACCTGGGGGAGCGGGAGTGGTGGTGGCGGGGGCTGGGGGTGGTGGATGGGTATGGGCGGCAGGGGGAAACGGGGAGCCCGGCGGGGCCTGTGGGGGGAGGGGGGGGTGGACGTGGGGCGGCGGTGGCGTGCCTTGCGGCGCCGGGGGGAGCGGGAGCGGTGGTGGCGGGGGCTGGGGGTGCGGGTCGTGTACGGCCGGAGGGGGGAGGGGGAGGTGGACATGGGGCGGCCGTGGCGCTCGTGGTGGCGCCTGGGGGAGCGGGAGCGGCAGGAGCAGGGTCCCGGGGGGTCGTGGTGGCGCCTGGGAGAGCAGGAGCGGCGCGAGTGGGTGGTTCAGGCGCGGTGGCGGTGTGGGGAGTGTGGGCGCCGGGGACGAGTGTGCCGTGCGGGGGGGGAGTGGGAGCGCCGCCGTTTGCGGGACCGGGCCTCATCGCTCGAGTCGGGCCAGTCAGGAGGCGTCGGCGGGTCCTGGGGGGCCTCGCGTGGTGCCGCCTGGTACGGGGGGGGGGGGGGAGGTCCCCCGTCGTCCATGGATCCGCCACGTAGGGGTGTGGTGGCGGCAGCGGGTGGTGGTATGGGTCGAGTGACTGTCCCTGGCGGGGTTGGGCCCGGGGGGCCCCTTCGGCATGGACGTGGTGGCCAGGGGGATACCGTTCCTGGTACGGGTGGGGTGGCTGGTACGGGGGGGGTGGCCCCTGGTGGTAGGTGGGGTATGCGGGTGGAGCGTTCGGTGGCTGCCATCCCATTCGCTGGTGCTGTTCGTGCAGGGGGGGTTGTGGCCCGGTGGGGTAGGGTGGTGGGCAGTGGTAGTGGTGGGGGTGGTGTTGGAGGTGGTGGCGGTGGGGCCGCTGGTGGCGGTGGGGCCGCCCGTGGTGGTGGCGTTGGTAGTGGTGGGGTCGGTGTTGCGGGTATGGCCCTTGGACCCCTTGTGGGTCCTTGTAGTCCTTCGAACTTAGTCTTAGTTCGAATTTTCGAATCCTCGAATGAACTCTCGTTCGAAGATTTTTTGGGTTCGAATATTCGAATCTTCGTTCGAAGATTTTTTTCGAATGTTTCGCGCTGTGCTCAGGAGTTGCTTCAGGCGCACCAAACTTCTGCCCCAGCGTCAAGATCATCGCCAGGAACACCCTCCCAGAGTAGTACACAACTGGCCCAGCACCTGACGCCGCAGCGTGCAGCGGATTTGGAGCCGTCACCATCCCCTTCTCACCGTTTGGATGACCCGCTAGATTTTGGATCCCAGTGTGAAAAGGAATATGATCCAGATTATGTGGTGGTGAACAAAGTGTTCCATGTGAGCACCGAGTTCGACAATTGCTGCCAGGTTTTCGTAGAATCCGGAGTCACCCGCCCCTACCTTGACCTCAGTCTAGGGAGATTCGTACCCAATCCCCATACGCCCATTTTCGGGGACCCGAAGTACGCTTGCTTTACGCCCCTGTCAACATATGGCCGCTGTTTTGGAAAGCGTTTGTCGGTCCATTGCAAGAATGTTGGTGTGGACAGGGACATGCCTTGTGCACTGGTTGCCCGCGCCTTCCCTTTCGCTGTTCCCAACAAAAAAGGATCCCCAACCCCAATTATATGTCTCTTAGCATTGGTTTGGCATGCCTACGGCGCCGTGGAGAGGTGGCGTGAAGACCGTACCGGAATGCTCAGGTTCCCGAAGGATAAGCCCCCAGGGTGGGGGAAAAGTACATCAACGGGCCGCTTGAAAGGCGTCAAGGTCACCGCTCAGGCGCGGGCTGGTGGTGAGGCAGCCCAGTTGGACGAAGGAGTGCTACAAGCAGAGGGAGTACAACAAGTGCAAAGCACAACACCGTCGGAGTGGCGGACCCTGCTGCAGGCAGCAGTGGCAGCAGGAGTGCAACATGGCTACATGGGAGGGGACATTCCTGAATGGGAGGTACCGCATTTACCTTGTAGCTGAGCGCTTTTGACCGTGCATGCGTCCTGTAAGTTATTCTTCGAAAACCATTCTTCGTTCGAGGAAAAAATCATTCGTTCGAACATTCGAATCTTGGAACGAAGATTGTATTCAAAGTCTTTTACCGCTCTACTGCCCACAGGTTGCAGCAACGCAAACCAGCGCCGTTGGCGTGAGGTGGAAGCTTAAGCTACCAAGTCGGGGCATTGAGACGACTGTGACCGCCGGAAGCCTGCTGAACGACCTGCTAATCAGGCCTGCACGAGCACTGATTGTCCTTGGAGCCCTCCAAGACCATGAAGAAGGTCGAAGAAAGATTCAGTTGTTGCCAAGGTGGGTGAATCTCAGCCAGGGTGGTTCCACGTTGCATTCCCCTGAGGCAACTGAAAAAAAAGCGTCAACGACGGGTGCTGGCGTGCGGGGCAAAGGTCCAGAACCCGTCATTTCCGGACGACGGGTAAAGAACCTTGCCGAGATTCTCTCGTCTTTCAGGAAGACAAAGAAGCCGAAGAAGAGACCATGAGCGAGGCCAGCGGCTAAGCAACCTCTGAAGAAGAGGCTGCCGGGTTAGAGTTTGGAGAGTTCGGAGTTCGAAGAGACTGAAGAAGATGAGGAGGAGGAGCCGCCTTCTGGAGATGATGACGATGAAGACAAAACTCAGGAGACACAGGTTCCAGACCGAGGGGCACTACCGTGGGCATGGCTTCCCCTCCAACAAGAGGACCAGTGGGGAGCGTGGAGAGGAGTGCCGATTGAGAAGTGGCGCCCCTGGCGAATGGAGATACCCAGAGACATCCTGCAGCAGAAGACCAAACTGGGCCGTGCCGGTACAATCTATTGGGTCCCTATAGACTACAAGTCTGCCGTGTGGCATTCCGTGGGGGAGTATAGTGTACCGGCGCGAAGCTACGCAACGGAGGAGGATTGCAAAAACGCGGCGGCAGTGGCGTCGGCAACCGGTGGCGTGCCAGCTCAAAGTGCCAGGAAGAAGCAAGTGAAGGCAAAGAGGCGAAAGAAGAAGAGGAAGACGCCAACGAAGAGTGGTGGCAAGCAGGAAGAAGAAGATGCCGCAGAGGGAGACAAAGAGGATACGGAAAAGAAAGATAAGGCTGTAGTACACGTGTCAGGCACTGAGTCGTGAGCCAGGACTGAGAAAGCTACATTGGACAGGGACACTGGTGGTTGTGCGGTTCTGTTGTTACCTGCAGGCCTGTATGTGAATTTGTAAACGCCGCGTCGTTTTCTTCGAAAAATATCTTCGTTCGAACATTCGAAGGTTCGTTCGAAGAAAAACCCTCCATATTTCGAAAACACATTTTCAGGGCATTCAGGTGGTTGCAGGCTGAATCGAAAGAACCAAATCCTCAAAAACAACTGTGTAGAGCATTTTATCACAATGTTTGCAGCAAAACAGCCATCCCAAAGGCGTTCGAACATTTCAAAGCTTTTCTTCGTTCGAAGAAATAATCTTCGTTCGAAGGTTTCGTTCGAAGAAAATACCCCCAGCGATGGGTCTCATGGGATCATGTTGAAAGCCTCTATGTTGCATTGCTGTGAGGATATGTATCTTTTGTGCGTGCATTTTGCTCGTATGCATGGACATTCTTGGTGCCTTTTGACACTAAAAACAGCTATAAACGGCCTTGGTGGGCTCCATAGAGCCTCGGTACCCATACAAGGGCAATGCTCTATTGCTAGATGGCCTTCAAAGGGGCATTGCATCCAAAAAAAATGCTTGTAGCCCTTGTAGCTGTGAAATTATGAACTGTGTAACACATCTTGACATTGTTTCAAGGGCAAATTGTTGGGTCATGGCACCGTCAAAACAGGCGAACAAGGAGGCTGCAAAGTTGGAACTCCCAGAAGATGAAGAAAGGTTTCCAAGACTGAATGACACCAATAGGTCAGAATATGAGATTGTGGTTGAGATTGACAATGACTTACAAGCGATGGTGGGCCAGGGAGTGTTGGGGCCCGATAAACCGGTTGACGTAGCAAGGAATATTTTCATACCCCATGGACAAGGGACTCACAAGACCACCAGTGATTGATTCATTCTGCTCTCGTACGGCTATTTGGCACCGCACAAAAAAGGACACATGCAACTAATACCCGAAGGACAAACAAAATTTCGAGTGCCCTTTAGAGATGGGTATGACTACATGTTCAAGCGTGAAGAGATGATGTATAGCATCCCACATAACATCCCCTTCCGAATAAATAACGGGGTAGAGGTGCCATCCGTTGGTACAAGTGATGTATTCAGTGACTATGGTGAGGAATGTGATGACAAGGATGAAGAAAGTTCCAACTCTGAGTATGACGAAAACGGGGATAACAAAGGAGACGCGGATAATGACGGAAGTGGAAAGAGGAAGGCAGAGAAGGAAGCGAAGAAAAAGGTGATACGCCCAAAGAAAATCAGAGCCAAACATACAAAAAAAGACAATTGGATTAAAGCATGTGGATATGCCTGCGGAGATGTGGGCAAGGCGGATATCTCAACGTGAAACCCACAAGGAACGCCTTCCTTTGTTGGAGCAAGCAGCTACAGAGGGGAAAGGATATCTGCTCGGAGTCAGTGCCGCCCTAAGCATTCCAGTGGCAACGTCCAAAGCAATTGCACAAATATTGCGGTTGTTGATCACGCGTAGCTAAAGCGGGCAGATGCATCTAAAGCGATTGTTCGTTGATAGCAACCCATTAGTGTCATTGGAGCCCATCCCTTTGGTGTGTGCGCAACTGGCTTCACAGCGGTAGTTGCAATAGGATGTCATTGTGCACACTTTTCATCGACCATCTTACTGCATTCATCGTGAACCTGCTACATACTTGATTTGTTGTAGACCACCGGCGATGGCTGTGAAGCGAGCAACAGCCGGCAACCCGTTTGCACGACTGCGCAACTGCAGCAGGCGCTCAGTGCACACCTAGAGCGAGATGTGGTGTGTTCGGATCCTCAAGTGTGACCTTTGCTGCAATGCATACATAGGCCAGCACCCTGCTCCTTGTTACACAGGCGGCACACAAAGGAGATGCAGAGGAAGCCAAGAAGAGAAATGATCCACGGGAGGCAGAAAAAAAGGAGAAGAGGAAACGAGAGGAACAGGAGGTGGAGAAAGGAGACGAAGAAGCCAGAAAACGAGAAAAGGAAGAGGAAGACGAGGAACGCAAACAGGTGGATCATTGCTGCGCTGGCGCAGTTGAATGATTCCTGCGAATGCTGGCAAATCAGAATGAAATGTGCAATGCATGCCATGCCATGCCATGCATCGGACCTCCTCCTGAACCCTGCTCCTTGGTCAACAGGAGGCAGAGAAACAAACGGCAGAGGAAGCGGACAAGAAAAAACGAGAAGCAGACAAGGCAAAGAAAAGAGCAGCACAGGAAGCGGAACGCAAAGGAATGGAGCACACCAGAGAGCAACAGGTGCAAATCAGTCCTTGCTGATTGTGTTCTATGGAATTGTGCCTACAACACACATGCACATCGGCAGTTGCAGCCGGACCTCCACCTGAACCCTGCTCCTTGGTCAACAGGAGGTAGAGAAGCGAACGGCAGAGGAAACGGACAGGAAAAAACGAGAAGCAGACGAGGCAAAGAAAAGAGCGGCACAGGAAGCGGAACGCAAAGGGATGGAGGACTGCAGAAGGCAACAGGTGTAAATCACTCCTTGCTGATTGTGTTCTGTGGAATTGTGCCTACAACACACATGCACATCGGCAGTTGCAGCCCTGATGCGGTGAACGAGCGTGCGGCAGGCTGAACGAAATGAGCAGTTGCAGCCCGACACTTGGCGCTGCAGTAGACTAATGCACAGCTGCATCGGACCTCCGTTCCACCCTGTTTGCACCGACACATACCACACACATGCAAATACACACATGTGTCTCACAGCCCCATGGGACGTTCCAGGCTGCCGGGGTGGAAGAAACTCCCAGCGACACGGCGCAATGACAAATGGCGGCTATTATCTTTTGCTAGTAAAAATGGAACCTCCGACTTCATTCCCAAAGCGGTTCCTAAGGATGTTGAGCAGGAATGTGAACGCCTTAGAGCGCCAAAAGCACGAGATGATGTTGTGCAAGAAACAATTCTGGCTAAGTTTGAATGCTGTGACACTTGGCTGGAACTTGCTCGAGCAAGAGGCGCGAAGAAGGGAGTATACAGAAGTTCGGTTACAAAGCTTGGTGCAAAACTGACCGGGGACCTCTCACTTGGCAAAACAACAAAAGGGGCGTTCTTGGACCCTGCCCGGGCACTACCTCTTATCTTGAAACTGGCCTATGAAGGTGATTTCTTTTCTGAGGACGGTGACAGTGCCACATCTGGCTGTTTTTTGCGACGCTAACGAGCTCTACAGAAGGGACAAGTGTCAGCTCATTTCGTTCAGCCTGCCGGACGCTCGTTCACCGCATCAGCTTGGGCTGCAACTGCCGATCGCCCGGTATCTTGGAAAGGACGACCACATTAGTACATTTGCAGTAATGACGGAATGTGATCTCATCACAGTTCTCGAGGTGGTATTGCAAATAGGTTGGAATGGAGGTCCGATGGAGCTGTGTATTACTCCCGAGTGGCAGGCACTTCGCAGTTTTGCAAACGTACCCCCACCAACGGCCCAGATGTGCTGCGTGGAATGTTGGGGAGTAAAGGATGATTTTCGCTTCCCCACACATGTGCGACAACCTCTACGCGATTTTCTGGGGTATCCCAGCAAGTTACTCACTATAATACGCCTCATCAAGAGGAGGGAAAACTTCTCCTACGAACCAGAGCACGCCAACAACCATGCGCTGGCAAATGGAATTGTGCACCCCCTCCACATATGGTGCGGCAAAAATTTGCCAGGATCATACTGCATCCGCTTGAGAGAGATTTTTGCACGCCACTTCACCCGCTGCCCGTGCTATCCGCCAATGATGGAGGCCTGCGGAAAAAATGATTGGAGCCCGGCGAACAATCTCACGAAAGAAACCATTTACAACGATAAGTTCTGGACAGAGATCCAGACTCTTCTGAGACAAGTGGTTGTTCGCAATGGCGCCAAAGTGATTCATGATCCGTTTGCGAAGTACTTGACGTTGATGAGAAAGCTGATTTTACAAATTGTCTGGTGGCACCCCACCGAGATTGAGCGGCGTGACGACATGGCGCGTGAAGCCCACATGCTGCATCACAAGATTGGGCTGTGCAGGAGGCGGTTCGGAGTGGTTCTCCATTATTTTCCACACTTCACGGAGCGCCTCAAGCATCATGGATCTTTAATGCGAATCTCCTGTGAAGGAGGCGAGCACCTCCATCAGACGCATGCCGCAATGGTCCGTCGCCGTCCCAGCCGCCCCCGCTGGAAGTGTCCAGTCGGACTCCGCGAAGTAATGAAAAAGGAAAGACTTTGTCTGGCCTTATGGAGGCAGAAATGGGTGGTTCCAGCTTTTTGGTCATCAAGGCAATGGTGCCGGACCTTGTTGAAGAAGTGCACCGTGAAAGGTTACCTTTCACTACCCTGGCTCCCAAAGCATATCCCGCAAACAGAAACACGCAGTCATACACCGAATCCTCCTACATATATGCGCACACGCACACACGCAGACACGCACACACACAAACATACCCAGAAATGTCTACACACGGAGAATGAAATCCTTCTCGAATGACTTTGTGTTTTATTGTGCAGCTGCGCCCGGCCTGGACCCCCTCCCTGCCCCTCCCTGCCTCTGCCCCTCGCTCCCCATGCATCTCTGCCATCTGTCGCACCTGTCCTTTCCACACAATCTGTCCATTTATGTGTGCAGGTGGCGCTGCCGGCCAGGAGGATGGATGCGCTGTGCCCCGAGTCCTATCAACAATCCCTGGCCGCAGCAAATGCTCTTCGCAAGCAGTCCGGCAAGCGTTCGGTGAATGGAGCGTTGTGCTACGGGATGTATGCCAGCGACATCAATGTGGAAGTCGAAGAGGCAAGCCCGGTTCTTGGATCCAAAGCTCAGGGATGTCAATGCCTGACCCTGTCCGACACGCCCATGGCTGTTCAGTGCACTGATGTGGATGTCCTCTCCTTGGTGGCACTGGTTCCTCTGGGCCCGGGAAATCATTTTATAATGGAGACCATCTCTGCTGTTGACGGTACCTCAAAGGCTGAAAGCTGGGGTATCAAAAAGGGCTCTGTACTGTACATGAAACCAATTGACCCCTGGGCGATTCCTGCATCCAAGGCTGGCTTTGCACACCTCCTTGTGATCCCGCTCTCATCGCATGAGGACACATTTGTTGAAGAAGACCAGCCATGGCTACCCAATCATTACAAGAAGATCCTTGACGGGACCCTTCTCTGTCGTGGTGATACCATGCCTTGCAGGGATGAGGCTGGCAAGATCCTGCAGCTGCACGTCAATATGATTTGGGATCCTCGTGTGCATTGCCCTGGGCGTTCAGCCAAAGGGATATCTTTTTCATCGGGCAGCCACTGCGTTGATGTTGGAGGAACGCAACTGGTTGTTTGTGGATTTTCGCGAACTGCAAAAGTGGGCTGGCAGATTGTGGGCTTGTGCTTGAGCTGTTTGCAGAAGGGATGTGCAGTTGACAACGCAGACCTTTTCCGAGTGTCTGAGAGCCAGGTTCGCCGCATTTGGGAAACTGCTGCTACTCCCAAGGGCATTGTTGAAGAATGGAGATCAGACCTCTTTGCTGGGGCATTTCTTCAATTTGTTTCTGTGCCCTGCAAAGAATGCGCATGCATTGTTGACTCGCAACTGAAGGAATTGCCACTGAACGCTGGACAGAGACGGTCAGAGTGCCTGCCAAAAGTTGAGCTGCCGGCAGTGAAGGCAGAGACGACCGCAAAACCCAAAGGAAAATCAAAACCAAAACCACCCCCAAAAGGGGAAAAACCATCGGAGCCAAATCCCCCAGCGCGCCTAAAGGGCGACGAGATGAAGCAAGAACCTTTTGGCAGAAGCTTTGTCAATGATGACCCAGTCTTCAGGAGCTGTATAGCGTGGCAAATTGCAACAGGCCCAGCAAACTGTGAAGCCAGAACCTTGCCAGGTTGGGCACACTACAGATACAGGAGGAGGGCAGGATTCGGAGGCTGCTCGCACCTCTGGTGCTGCCACAATGCATTCAGGGGGGGCGGGTCCTGAGGCTGCTGCATCCTCTGGTGCTGCCACAATGCATTCAGGGGGGGACACGCAGCACCAAAGTCACGCGCAGCGGCAGGGGCCTGTGCAAATGCCCCTTGCCATGCCCATGGCCATGCCCATGGGAGCCATGAACGTCCACCAGATGCAGATGCCCATGCATCCCATGCAGCCCATGCAGTCAATGCAGCCCATGCAGCCCATGCAGTCAATGCACCCCAAGCAGCCTATGCACCCAATGCACCCCATGCAGCCAATGCAGCCCATGCAGCCCATGCAGCAGTTTTGCTCTCCACTGAGCAACACGCAGCCCTTTGGCTTTCCTATGTACAGGCCGTATTGAGAGCGAATTTCGTTTCATTTTAGAGGTGCCCAGCACCCTACATTTGTGCTTACAGTATTTTCTGCTTAGGAGGTGTCTTATTTGGTGACATTGTTGGCATTCACTCGGTGATTGATTGCCTGCCCTTTGCTAAAGATGTCTCACACACAAGATCCACTGCATTTCATCTTGCCGATTTTCAGAGGCAAGGTGTTTGCAGGGGTGTTTTCCGACAGATTCCAACAATAAATAGAGACAAAATGTCCGTGGTAAGGAACATTAGAGCCTTTTTGGAGGCCTGTCACCTGTTTTTTGATTTACAGACGGTGCAGATGTCATCAGTGCATTGCTGTCATTTTGTCTGATGCGTGGACAAGGTAGGAGCATCTGTGCATTGCTGTGTTCTTCACATTTTCTGCATCCAAGGCACTGTACTGGACTCTGTATCATGCAGAATTCTGAGTTATTACGCAATTTCAGCGTTGAATGTTGTTGGTATTGACACGTATACACCCCGTACGGTTGTCGATTTTGGCATTCAGAGGGCACTGTTGTTCCTGCAACCACTTGTGGTTCATATGCCTTCTTGTTTGTCTGTGCGTTGCACTCAGGGACTCAGGGACTCAGGTTAGTGCCCGGTCTGGCGAAATCTGGTAAACCCCCCCTCCTCCAGGGGGGCCATTTTTTGGAATAAATGGGTAAATCAGCCTTTTCAAAATGTTTTCATGAGGACCCCCCCTATTTTGGGGGCGCCAAATCGAAAAAACATGCCGTTAGAGTCCAAAGATTTGCTCTTTGAGTTTTTTTTGAGTAAAGGTGTATGCAGGTAGTTAGTGCCACGTCTGGTGAAATCTGGTAAACCCCCCCCGGGGGCCATTTTTTTGAAAAAATGGGTAAATGAGCCTTTTGCAAGTATTTTCATGAGGACCCCCCCTATTTTCGGGGCGCTGAATCCAAAAAAACATGCCTAGGGATTGCAGGGACTATTCTTTTTGGGTACCTTTTGAGTAAAGGTGTATGCAGGTAGTTAGTGCCACGTCTGGTGAACCCCCCTCCGGGTGCCATTTTTTCGAAAAAATGGGTAAATGAGGGTTTTGAAAGTTTTCTCATGAGGACCCCCCCTATTTTGGGGGCGCTGAATCGAAAGAATATGCCTTTAGAGTCCAAAGACTTGCTCTTTGGGTACTTTTTGAGTAAAGGTGTATGCAGGTACTTAGTGTCACGTCTGGTAAAATCTGGTAAACCCCCCCCCCCCGCCGGGGGCCATTTTTTGGAAAAAATGGGTAAATGAGGGTTTTGAAAATGTTTTCATGAGGACCTCCCCTATTTGGGAGGCGCTGCATCCAAATAACATGCCTATAGAGTCCAAGGAATTTTTCTTTGTTACTTTCTGAGTAAAGTGACGTTTTTGCCCGTAAAACCCTAGGTGCATGTACTGGCCATTGGCTACCTTCAGCCTGACGGACCTCCGACTTGCAGTAAGACACTCTGGCGGAAGTAGGCCAGCCTTGACAAGATTGACCCGGGCGCCCGTGTCAACCAGCACGTTGAAGACCCTTTCCACTTCGGAGCAAAGGGCACGGATCTTCAGGTGGAGCTGGAGCTCGCGGCCAACACAGCGCACGGCCTGCAAGCTGAGAATATCCGGCCTTTCCAAAAGGTCAATCAGCGCCTGGTGCAGGTCGTGGGTAATGGGCTCTAACAGCCCATCTGCAGTGTCCGGCTGCGGTCCGGGTGATCCCCTGATGCTCTACAAAAGATCTTGTGGTACTTCGAATACATTCTTCATCGCGTTGGATGACCGCGTGCAAGGGTTGGTGCCTTCAGCGCGGACCTTGGTTGGACACGTGGGTCCGCCTAGGGCGGTTATCCCTCCGGCATTTCCCCTCACCCAGCCATTGCGACTGTTTTCCCCCTCTGGTCTTGCTCCTGGCATTCTGCTGGGTGTACGTCCGGGGGAACCGACGATTCCCAACATGGATAGCACGGCGTTGACCGCGGCACTACCCTCCGACCGCCCTAGCTTGGGCCCCTGGCTGCAGCGGCTCCGCCAAGGCGCGTCGGTGGTCGGGGTGTCCTCCTCCGCGGCAACCTC
Source organism: Eutreptiella sp. 'Long Island Sound 2002' (assembly GCA_964036045.1). NCBI lineage: Eukaryota > Euglenozoa > Euglenophyceae > Eutreptiales > Eutreptiaceae > Eutreptiella > Eutreptiella sp. 'Long Island Sound 2002'. The sequence goes on from OZ038381.1 coordinate 98,154,126, forward strand.
GTTCACCGCATCTCCTTTTTTCCTCCACCGGCCATTGCCCTTCCTGTCCTTCTCCTTGTCCTTCTCCTTGTCCTTATCCTTGTCCGGCTTAGGACCCCAAGCTCTCTTGATCTCCTGAATCTCCTTCCCGAGTTCGGTCCCGACCATCATCAACTTGGAGAGCTCCTCCTTGGACACCTCCACTTGGTCCCGTGCGCCTTCTTGTACGCCTTTGTGTCGGCCTTGTGGATCCGGCACGTCCAGTGGTCGTGTTGGAAGGGGGGGCTCTGCCCGTAGCAGACGAAGCAGCCCTGAGGATGAGCTCGGATGAACACCCCAAAGGACAGTGGCTGATCAGCCACTCGGCGGGGCTCCTTCTTTTCCCTCCTCTTCGAACCCTGCTGAAGGAGCCTCTAGCTTCCCCGGTTGCTTCCTTTGTGCAGGTTGTCCGCCACAAAGGCACAGACGGCGGTCTGAGCTGGTCCTCGTCGTCATCATTGTCGAGACCTTCGCCGCCCTCGGCTCCGGCCAGGTCCATGACGGCTTCCCCGTCAGACCCTGCACCCACCTGGCGGACGCTGCAGTCGCCTACCTGCAGTCCGCGGTTGTGGGTGAGGTTCTTGTACCCCTTTAGTATTTCCTCTCCGACCCACCCCAGCACATCGTCGCACCTCATCTGCGCCAGGATGGCCTGTAGACGGATCGTCTGGCTGCCTACGTCGCACTCGTCCAGGCACCAGATCGCTGCCTTCTCGTGATCTCCTAAGACGGTGACGAGGAGGGCGTTCTGCAGGGACTGCCTCTTCATGTTTCGGGCCAGTTTGGCTCTTGTCCAGTTCACCGGTGCTCCTTATCGAGCATCATCTTGATGGTGTGGTTGCCCTTGGCCCTCTTTGCTTCCTCCTTCGTGACCCGCTTTACCCAGGCGTCCGGGAGAAGATTGAGCAGGCGGGACTGCTCATCACCCTGGTTCCAGTCCGTCACGTTCTCGCGGAGCAGGACGTATTGTCCTCAGAAGTCCCGCCAATCCTGCAGGCGGATCTCCCGGCCATCATGCTGATCCTTGATGGCTTCCCGATTCTTCGCGGCGACCTGCGGGGCGTCCACCCGCTCCTGCCTGTTGGGCCACTTCTTGGCCTCCTTGACGACCATGATCTTCCCCTTCTTGGCTGCCACGAAGTACAGCTCTTGTAGCATCTCTGGCAGGCGTCATCGGAACCGATTGAAGACATATTTCTCCGCCGTGGCGAGATCCATGTCTTCAGTGACGGTCATCTGCCAATTGTCCAGCATCTCCAGGAAGCGATCGAGGTTGAGGGGGTTCCAATCGTACATGGAGGGCCTGATGTCCTCCAGGTCTTCCAACACGGCGGCGTCCGCGGCCTTAGAGACCATGAATGCCGCTCGCGAGGTCGACAAAGAGTCCCAGTTGCGACCCCCAGGGATTTCCACGGCTGCCGCGTCCATCCCCTCCTCGAAGTTCAGGCAGCTGCGCTGCAGCTCCTCGACATACGCTCCTCCAAGGACTCCTCGGCGTACGCCTTCCATGTACTCCTCCCCCTTGCGTCTCCGGCGGCTGCGGCTGGCTGATACCCGGGGTGGGCCTATCTCGAAGTCCTCCATGGGGTCTCCATCTGGACCCTCAATGTCTTACTCCATGAGCTCTTCGGGGACCTCGTGCCGCAGCGCTCCGTATCGGCAATAAGCCAGGGGGGGTTACGCGGGGGGGGCAGAGGTGGTCACCGCGTTGGCGGTAGTCCGCACTCAGCCATCCGTCCCGCTCCTGCTCTCCGCTGCGCCGTGGGGGCACGAGGTTGCTCCGTCGGGCGCTGCCACGGGTGGAGAGCGCGCGGTAACTCTGAGGTGCCTCGCTGCGGCCACAAAACCTGCCTGGATCGGGTCCAGGTCCCCAGCTGTCGTCGGAGCCCCACTCCAGAGGGGGCGGCCGTTCGCTTCCGTCGCTCCCCAGGTCCTCCAGCCCGTCGAGCCTCCTCTGGAGCTTGGTGACCACGCCGCTTAGCTTCCCCGCCTTGAGTTTGGCGATGTCCAGCTCTTTCTGGGCCTTGGTGGCGATGGCTGCACTCTTGCCGATCTCGATCTTGTTGATGTGCGCCTCACGCTCCAAGTTCCAGATCTTCCTCTTGAGGTACACGATCCATCGCCAGATGTTCTCGGGGATGTCCGCTCCCGGCATTTAGTCGGGGGGGTCTCCACCTGGTGGTCCTCCAGGGGGTCTCCTATCTGGTGGCCCTTGGTATGGGGGTCCACCGGGTGGTCCTCCTCCCGGCAGTCCTCCGGTTGGTCCTCCAACTGGGCATCCAGGTGGTCCACCATCCGGGGCTCCTCCTCTGCCGGACCGGTTGGCGTATCTGGCCGAATACCATGTCGTCGTCGGTGTCCATTTCTCCCCATCGGGGTCCGGATCTCGCCGGGGGTCGCCCGAGGATGCTTTCCCTACTGCGGTAGGGAGGTGGGAGACCCTCTGCACCCGAGCTCAGAGGGGTGTCGTCGCCTCCCCTACCACCGGCTCCGGGCGCTCCCACTTTGCAGCCCGCCCGCTTGTCGCGATGGCGGCGGTTCCGTCCATCCCCATTGCTGCAGGTGACAAACAGGTCGCGTCATGAGGGTGCTTCTCGGCAGACCTCCGCGGTCTTTCTGGGGTGTTCTCCTTGCCCTTGCGGTGGTGACGGGTGGCGGGGCTGCTGCCCTCGCTGCTCCGTGATGCCTCCGTGTCCAGGTCGATCTTCCCTCTGGAGCCGGGGTCCCCATCGAAGAACCTCCGGAGGGTGTCCACTCGGGACCCTTCCGGGGGCGTCTCGCGGCGGATCCTCCTCTCAGCCTCCTCCATAGCCGCGGCGGTTGCCTCTGCGGCACGCTTCTCGGCCTCCTCGTGGGCACGAGCGGCCTCCTGCCCCCGCTGTTGCTGCAGCCGAGCCTTCTCTGCCTCAAGGGCCCTGAGCTCCGCCTCCGTCTTGGCCTTCTCCTCGGCGACCTTCCATCGCGCGGTCTGGATGGCCTCCCATTTCGCGGTGTCCGCTTAAGCCTTCATCTCCGCCTCCTTTCGTGCCCTCTCTTGAACTAGGGCTTTCTCCACCGCCCTCACTTCTGCCTCCTGCTTGGCCATAGCCTCCTGGGCGGCGCGGGCTCCAAGAGCAGCCGCCGCTTCCCGCGCAGCTGCCTCTGCCTCACGCCTCTCACGGGCAGCCGCCGCTTCCCGCGCGGCTACGGCCGCAACTGCGGCGGTGATGGCCGCCACGGCCGAGGCGTGGATCACCATGCTGTGGTTCCAGTGGGCGGCCTCCTCCTGGGCAATCAGGACGGCTTCGTCCACCGCAGCGATCTGCTGCGTGGCCTGGTGTCTGGCAACCCGGAGGTTCTGGGGCACGCCGCAGATGCGCTCGCCCGCGCGGGCCACTTGGCCATCATCACGAGATCGAAGCGGAGCTTCAAGCCCTGGGCTACGAGCACGCGTGGCAGCGGAAGCGGTGGCGTGTCTGGGGTGACAGCCGATACGTCGCCGACTTCACCCCCAACCTCCACCAAGAGCAGCGGCTGGCTGAGGGGCCGAGCGCCCCCAACCCTGGCAAGGGCGGCCCCCACCCGAGAGCCAGAACAATTGACGGACATACATCCGTCATCTATTTCGGGCGCGTGGACCCCCAAAATAATTGACCGATTCATGTCCGTCAATTCTTCTCGGGGTGTAGACCCCCAAAATAATTGACGGATGTATGTCGGTGAACTATTCTGGGGGTGTAGACCCCCAAAACAAATTGACGGATGTATGTCCTTCACATCCCCGCGGATGTCCACGTACTGGAGGGCAGCTTGACCCTGGGCCCGGAAGCGGTGGTACTCCTGGTCCCACTCCAGCCCCCGCATGAGGCTGCGGATGATGGGCAGGGTGGGCTTCTGACGCACGTTCCTGGGGCTGGCCATGGGGCTTGGTTGTGGCTGTGGTTGTTGGTGCGGAAGCAGTAAAGGGTTGTTGATGTTGGAGTTCTCGGGGATAGGGTACTCGTTGGTCTCCTTCACGGCCCTGAGTGGCATCCCCGGATTGGGTACCTCAGCGGCGGTAGCACGCTTTTGACGCCTTCCCGTGGGGGGGCCTGGCCACGGGACGCTGTGGCGGACACGCAAGCAAGCAGGCAGGCAAAGCACTGCGCTCACAGGCGCATCCGCATAGAACAAAGCGTTCTAGGATCCTTGCAACTCTGAAACAAAACAAAGGTATTTACAAAAGCACATCAGGGTATGTACACAGGACTGGGGTAAGTGCGTCTCAGGGCAATAGACACTCAGTCCCTAACCATATCCCATCCCTGGGTCCCACCTCCCCTGTGGCATGCAGGTACGGGGGTTCAAACACAACCCAAGGACCTGCCCAATATGGACCCTAACCCCTGCCAACGGAGAGGTCTTCCGACCAGCCACAGGCGCCTCTCTGGAAACAAGTGTACCCCAAGGCCAACCAACACTAGCTCCCCATGCTCCTGCGATGGCAGGTCCCAACTCCCCTTCTGACCCCGAGATATGGCCCCGCCATCATCCCCGAAGAGTTTTGGGCTGAAAATGGGCTGTGTCAGCCTATCCTGACTATGGCTCAAAAAAGTCCAAAATTGAGCCCTAAGGCGGGCCATACGAGGGCAGGGGCGAAGCACCCAACCCTGTATCCTTGAGGTACAAAGTCCTTAGATGCGCTATGCAACTTGGTTCCCCCAGACTGCCTGGCATCTTGGCACCAGGGGGTCGCCATGTGGGGTCCGGATGCCACAATTGGCAAAACCGGCCATCTCGGGTGGCCAGCCAGGGTTAGCTTTCGTGGCGACCTCATCAAGCCAAGCCTTCATCCAGAGGCATTAATATCCCCTCTGGTCCCGTGCATAGGGGTTTGGCGTGCTGCCACGTTGGCTGCTTGCTGTTACCTGAGGGGATGGTCACAGCGACGGGGCAGAAATCAGCAAGACAGGCAAATCTTGGCAACGTGGCACATGTCGTACGTCGCCTAACTCTGGCTAGGCCGGAGGAGCAAATTTCGAAACTCTATGGCAATTGACCCTTGGTCTTCTGCTACAGGAATTGCCAGTCCCATCCGGCTACATCCCTTGCCCCATGGAGATATGGTATTCCAAACGTGGCCTAAAATGGCAAAAACAGCGAAACGTGGCCGAAACCGCCCACACTTACGATCCCATATCTCCGTGGTAATGGCGATCATTAATCCAACCAAATTTGGTATAGACACATGGGACCTGTAATCCAACATATGCCCCATGTCAACCCTCGAGGCTGCCTCTACCCATTTTTCCCCTTAGTATGGTAGTCGAAAAATGGCAAGAGGCGGCATACCCTATAATGAGCCATGCATGGCTCTCCCATTCCAAGGAGAGGACACAAGGGGATACACCCTATTCTTCAAACAATTTTCAAATCCTCCTTAATCTTGGATAACGGGTGCACACAACCCGGGGGCGAACATTAATGGGGAGATGGGGTTTGGTGCCTTTATTACCAAGAAGAGGGTTAGTAGTCCGAAAAGTGTTTACTCCAAAAATCGTATCTCCGGTTCCAAGGGAGATGGACCTTAGGCTTTTGCATGCAAGCAACCCAAAGCCTTAAGTCCCTTTGTCACCATTAGTCCGGGTCCGAAGCACAAGAAAGCCATTTTCAACAATTCGGCCCTTGGAGCACACGAGAAGTGAAAATTATGGCCAAAATGCCAATATTGGGACATATATACCCATGGGACACGAAAGCCCATATAATATGACGTGTACCCAAATTGAAGGACCCACAGTAACTGTTTACAAATATACTTACTATGGATCAAGTCCTCCCTTGGATCCCAAGTCAACCATGCATGCATATGGGCACTTGTGCAAAAGGCAGCCTGGGCGCGCGTGCTCACAACGCAATACCATATGAAATAGTAGATAGACTTGGATCCAGCAAGCCATACACGATGCCCTTCGTGCTCTCTACTTTCCATATTGACTTGGTTCGATGCTTATATGGCCCTTGGCTTTGGGAACGAGCCTTGGCGCCACGGCCATTCGGGCGAAGTCTAAGAGCAAAAGTCGTCCTTCAAAACGACCATGTTTTGGTGCGCATTGAATTGCAAGGAGCCATCGTTGAGTTAGCTCCAAAATCGAAAATCACCAAGGGCTATCGGTCTTGTGAGCGTTCATGCTCACAAGTACACAACGTTAGCGTTTGCGCACGATTTTGACTTGGGCTTTTTGCACCCATGTGTGTCGCAAAACACCCCTCTAAGCCGCTGCGCCAAAGGAAGCGATATACCAATCTGAAAAGGGCATGAAGGGAAGGTAAAGGGGGAAGATGTAGAGTTCCCTACGAACTCATGGTCTATTAGAACCATGAGTTCGGTTGTTTGATGAAAAACCTTGTGCGTCTTTTTTCTCCCAGACGCAACAGCCAAAAAATCTGGTGAGCACACCAGATGAAAGTACAGAAAAACCCTACAGATCCATCCCTGAACTTCCTTTCCAACCTCAAAGGTACAGGAGAAAAAGTGAAAATAAAACTTGCCACAGCAACACGCCGCCAACACGCGCGCAGGCGACGACGGCCGACATTTTCAAGGCGATGAGAAATCAGGTCAGAATAATCCATTTTAATCAATTTCCCGCAAGATTCGATCATAAGATTGAAGTTATATAAATTCCTGATCGATTTAATCGATTGGAAAGGTTAGGAACGGGATCGGTCCCATGCCCGTTCCCAATGGGCTGGAGGAAACATATTCCCACAAGCAGGACGGAGAATAGGCGTAGGTGACGGGGAAGGATAGACATTTGCCCTATCGGCCATGGGGTCCTGGGCCAAGGGGTCCTGGGTACCGCTTCAAGAGGGTACCCACCTCTCAGTCAGTCCTGAAATTAGAAATCAACAATCATAAAAAATGGGATAAGTCTGAAGGAGAAGTGTAAAGTCTCAAAACCACTCCATGGGTAGGGTAAGGCTCAAGTAGGCACCAAAAATCACAGAAATTGGTCAAAAGCGACGACTTCGCGTCGCCGTCGTCAAGAAAAGCGACGACGTTCGACACGTCGTGTCCAGCTCAGGATTGGCGTTAGTTTGGGGGGACAGTATTGAGGGTCAGGGCAGTGAAGAACAGTGAAAAAAAACACCTCTTTCGCGTCGTTCTCCCTTCGACCCGTCGACGCCGTTACGTGTCGACTTGACGCCAAACTGAAGCACGTATGCACACACTGAGACATGCACTGCAACGTGGGCCTACGCAGTGATTCAGAAACCGCTCTGGCAATTCGGTAAAAAATCCTCAACTAGCCCCCTAACGCCAAAATCTACCCTCACGGATCGCAGCCGGCCTGGTGCCGTAAGATCTGAATATTCTTCAAATTAATATTTTTGCAACTGAAATACTTAAACTCTTAAAAAAACGAGAAATAGATTCTCAAGATCTCACAGAAACACAGGCGACGGCGACAGTCGTCGGTCGCGCACACGCACAAAAAATAGAGATTTTCGGGTTGGAAAAGGGCATTTCTGGGCCAGAAAATACAATGGAGACCAGTTCTGGCCCTGCCCCGGGTCATTCTGGCCTATTAGTCACCAAAGAATAGAACTCCTGACCCTAGTATGCAGGGTGGGGACCCCCATACGCATCACCCCGGTCCCTAAGAGGTTGCCGCAGCTCCAGGAAAGCAACCTCTGACCCTCAGGAAGGGTCAGGAGGTAGTCTGGTACGGAAAATAGGTTAACTGTGTTACCAGGACAGTATCCTGGGGTGAAAAACAGTAAACAGTGACATCAGAAAAAACTTCTCGGGTAAGATCTAAGGGATTTTAGAGGCTATGCACTAGCTTCAGCAGGAAACAGGGCGCCACGCATGGGCTGTGGAACTGGCTGATGAAGGCCTGCCCTGAAGCTGCGATTGCCTGCCCCACTCAGAGGTGGAGGGCTGAACATTTGCTCTCTTTTACAGAAGATAATCAGTAAAAACTGTAAAAAACTGAGAGAGTAAAGTACAGAGTGTCCTGCCAACGGGTGCCTGATCAGGGCACACAGGACCATCCCTGCAAACAGGTTGCGAAGGCACACAGGGAGCTGAAAAAATAGAAAAAACAGCAATATCAGGGGCCAATTTTGCGACAAATCATCAGAAAAAAATCTGTAGGACAAGGCATGCCTATTTGCAGCGCGGAGCATGTAAGAAAAAAAATTTGCAGTGCAAAGCATGCAAAATCTGCAGGGCAGAGCGTGCAGAAATTTGGGAACAACTATTCCTTTAAACCATTCTTCCAGACTTAAGAGTGTCACCAATCCCAGAGCCAATTGGGCCTCAGACCAGGCTTCCAAGGATGTCTCCTCCGGTCTTGGTGGTCGTCTAGGCCTCCTGCAGGACGGAAGGTGATGGCTTCACAGGCCCTCTGTCGTGTGGAGGTCGCTTGCATCGTTTTCGCTGCTGCTGGAGGCGGCTGTGGCGTAGCTCCGGGTATGGGCTTCCATAGCCCTGAACATCCGGGGCATTGGCGGACTCCTTCTCCCGCCTGGGGCCGTGCAGGCCTGGCTGTCGCTGAGATCGTCACTGGTGTCGCTGGCGTTATCTCTGCGGCCTGCTCCGGGCTCTGGGCTCTCTCCTCGCTGGTATGCCGCGCGCCGCTGCAACCACTCGACCCAGTTTTCGCACCGCCTGTTGGAGGAGCAGCTGGACCGCGGCGACTGCAGCGCCTCACCCACGTCTTGAATCCACGGCGGTGTAGAGGGTGATCGGTGGCGACTCGGAGTCTCAAGCTCTGGGTCGCTGTTGCTGGCGCTGTCGCTGCTGCAGCTGGACCCTGCGATGCATCCCACGTAAGCCTCCTCACCGGTAGACATGAAGCGGCGGGCTGCGGAAGAGCCGAACCTTACTCATGGACAACCCAATTGATTCGTGTTGATGAGCAAGATGCTATTCAAATTTATTCGTAGGCGTATTCAAAGCGGGGGGGTGTCCTCTCTAGGTTTCAGTTTTACTCACCCTAAAAAGGGGTAGGTAGGTAGGTATCTTCGGGAGCTCGGGATGCCTCCCATGACAATGCAGGAGAAAGGTCTTACCAAGGGGACGTCCTGTCCCTCCCACTGCCCTATGTCAGGCGCCTCTTAAGCCGCTCCCGCATGTGCTTGGGAAGGCATTGTCGCGGCGACCCGGTTCATGTGCCCCGGGTGGGTGGGTGTCCCCACATGTGTCCATGGGTAGGGCCACATGCCCCCTCCTCTGGGCGGCAGCTCTGGGGGCTGCCCAGCCGTGTGGAGTATCTCTCACCACAAGGGGTATTGCTCCCGCTAGTCTACGGTACGACCGCCTCACCCTTGTGGCTTGAGTTGCGGGGCCTGTCTGCTTGGCAGCCGACCCCCTCCTGGACTGTGTACCGGCTCGCCTGTCAACGGTTGCTTCCATGGCTCTGGGTGACGTTTGCCATGGTCCCCGATGCAGCCTGGCCGGGCGCGGACCAGTGGCCTTGGGGTACCACCCCTGCTGCTGGCCCGGTGGGTCAGCTAGTGCGCCCAACCGTGCGCCCAACCGATGGGGTGTTGGTTCTTTCCTGTCCCTCGGTCGCCCTACGCGTGCACGTGCGTGCAGTGTCCTGGGCCACTTAGCTCCCGTTCACCGGTGTGCCAGCTTGGTGCGTTGCTTTGCTTGTGCGGTGTCCTGGGCTACTTGGCTCCTGTTCACCGGTGTGCCCGCTCGTTTGTTGTTTCACTTGTGCGGTGTCCTGGGCCACTTGGCTCCTGTTCACCGGTGTGCCCGCTCGGTGCGTTGCTTTGCTTGTGCGGTGTCCTGGGCCACTTGGCTCCTGTTCACCGGTGTGCCCGCTTGGTTTGTTGCTTTGCGTGTGTGGTGTCCTGGGCCACTTGGCTCCTGTTCACCGGTGTGCCCGCCCGTTGTGTTGCCTGTCTGTGCGGTGTCCTGCGCCACTTGGCTCCTGTTCACCAGTGTGCCCGCTTTGTGCGTTGTTTTGCTTGTGCGGTGTCCTGGGCCACTTAGCTCCTGTTCACCGGTGTGCCCGCTCGGCGTGTTATGTTGCATGTGCGTTGTCCTGGGCCACTTGGCTCCTGTTCACCGGTGTGCCTGCTTGGTGCGTTGTTTTGCTTGTGCGGTGTCCTGGGCCACTTGGCTGCTGTTCCCCGGTGTGCCCGCTTGGTGTGTTGTGTTGCGTGTGCGGTGTCCTGGGCCACTTGGCTCCTGTTCACCAGTGTGCCTGCTCGGTGCGTTGCTTTGCGTGTGCGGTGTCCTGGGCCACTTGGCTCCTGTTCACCGGTGTGCCCGCTTGGTGCGTTGCTTTGCGTGTGCGGTGTCCTGCGCCACTTGGCTCCTGTTCACCGAGGTTGCCCCCTCGGCGTGTTGTGTTGCATGTGCGGTGTCCTGGGCCTTTTGGCTCCTGTTTTCCGGTGTGCCCGCTTGGTGCGTTGTTTTGCTTGTGCGGTGTCCTGGGCCACTTGGCTACTGTTCACCGGTGTGCCCGCTCGGCGTCTTGTTTTGCGTGTGCGGTGTCCTGGGCCACTTGGCTCCTGTTCACTGGTGTGCCCGCTCGGCGTGTTGCGTTGCGTGTGCGGTGTCCAGGGCCACTTGGCTCCTGTTCACCAGTGTGCCTGCTCGCTGTGCTGTGTTGCGTGTGCGGTGTCCTGGGCCACTTGGCTCCTGTTCACCGGTGTGCCCGCTCGGAGCGTTGCTTTGCGTGTGCGGTTTCCTCGGCCACTTGGGTCCTGTTCACCGGTGTGCCCGCTCGATGCGTTGCTTTGCGTGTGCCGTGTCCTGGGCCACTTGGCTCCTGTTCACCGGTGTGCCCGCTCACTGTGTTGCCTGTGTGTGCGGTGTCCTGGGCCACTTGGCTCCTGTTCACGTTGTGCCCGCTTGGTGTGTTGTTTTGCTTGTGCGGTGTCCTGGGCCACTTGGCTCCTGTTCAACGGTGTGCCCGCTCGGTGTGTTGCCTGTTTGTGCGGTGTCCTTGGCCACTTGGCTTCTGTTCACCGGTGTGCCTGCTTGGTGCGTTCTTTTGCTTGTGCGGTGTCCTGGGCCATTTGGCTCCATTTCACCGGGGTGCCCGCTTGGTGCGTTGTTTTGCTTGTGCGGTGTCATGGGCCACCTGGCTTCTGTTCACCGGTGTGCCCGCTCGGTGCGTTGCTTTGCGTGTGCGGTGTCCTGGGCCACTTGGCCCCTGTTCACCAGTGTGCCCGCGCGGTGTGTTTCGTGTGTGGGCGGTGTCCTGGGCCACCTGGCTTCTGTTCCCCGGTGTGCCCGCTCGGTGTGTTGTTTTGTTTGTGCGGTGTCCTGGGCCACTTGGCTCCTGATCACCGGTGTGCCCGCTCTGCGCGTTGCTTTGCGTGTGCAGTGTCCCGGGCCAATTGGCTCCCGTTCACCAGTGTGCCCGCGTCCCTTGTTGTGTTGCGTGTGCGGTGTACTTTGCCACTTGGCTCCTGTTCACCGGTGTGCCCGCTCGGTGCCTTGCTTTGCATGTGCGGTGTCCTGGGCTACTTGGCTCCTGTTCACCGATGTGCCCGCTCGGTGTGTTGTTTTGCTTGTGCGGTGTCCTGGGCCACTTGGTTCCGGTTCACCGGTGTGCCCGCCTGGTGCGTTGCTTTGCTTGTGCGGTGTCCTGCGCCACTTGGCTCCTGTGCACCGAGGTTGCCCCCTCGGCGTGTTGTGTTGCATGTGCGTTGTCCTGGGCCTTTTGGCTCCTGTTCACCGGTGTGCCCGCTTGGTGCGTTGTTTTGCTTGTGCGGTGTCCTGGGCCACTTGGCTACTGTTCACCGGTGTGCCCGCTCGGCGTCTTGTTTTGCGTGTGCGGTGTCCTGGGCCACTTGGCTCCTGTTCACCAGTGTGCCCGCTCGGCGTGTTGCGTTGCGTGTGCGGTGTCCTGGGCCACTTGGCTCCTGTTCACCAGTGTGCCTGCTCGCTGTGCTGTGTTGCGTATGCGGTGTCCTTGGCCACTTGGCTCCTGTTCACCGGTGTGCCTGCTCGGAGCGCTGCTTTGCGTGTGCGGTTTCCTCGGCCACTTGAGTCCTGTTCACCGGTGTGCCCGCTCGATGCGTTGCTTTGCGTGTGCCGTGTCCTGGGCCACTTGGCTCCTGTTCACCGGTGTGCCCGCTCACTGTGTTGCCTGTGTGTGCGGTGTCCTGGGCCACTTGGCTCCTGTTCACGTTGTGCCCGCTTGGTGTGTTGTTTTGCTTGTGCGGTGTCCTGGGCCACTTGGCTCCTGTTCAACGGTGTGCCCGCTCGGTGTGTTGCCTGTTTGTGCGGTGTCCTTGGCCACTTGGCTTCTGTTCACCGGTGTGCCTGCTTGGTGCGTTGTTTTGCTTGTGCGGTGTCCTGGGCCATTTGGCTCCATTTCACCGGGGTGCCTGTTTGGTGCGTTGTTTTGCTTGTGCGGTATCATGGGCCACCTGGCTCCTGTTCACCGGTGTGCCCGCTCGGTGCGTTGCTTTGCGTGTGCGGTGTCCTGGGCCACTTGGCCCCTGTTCACCAGTGTGCCCGCTCGGTGTGTTTCGTGTGTGTGCCGTGTCCTGGGCCACCTGGCTCCTGTTCCCCGGTGTGCCCGCTCGGTGTGTTGTTTTGTTTGTGCGGTGTCCTTGGCCACTTGGCTCCTGATCACCGGTGTGCCCGCTCAGTGCGTTGCTTTGCGTGTGCGGTGTCCTGGGCCAATTGGCTCCTGTTCACCAGTGTGCCCGCGTCCCTTGTTGTGTTGCGTGTGCGGTGTACTTTGCCACTTGGCTCCTGTTCACCGGTGTGCCCGCTCGGTGCCTTGCTTTGCATGTGCGGTGTCCTGGGCTACTTGGCTCCTGTTCACCGATATGCCCGCTCGGTGTGTTGTTTTGCTTGTGCGGTGTCCTGGGCCACTTGGCTGCGGTTCACCGGTATGCCCGCTCGGTCCGTTGCCTGTGTGTGCGGTGTCCTGGGCCACTTGGCTGCTGTTCACCGGTGTGCCTGCTTGATGCGTTGTTTTGCTTGTGCGGTGTCCTGGGCCATTTGGCTCCCGTTAACCGGTGTGCCTGCTTGGTCCGTTGTTTCACTTGTGCGGTGTCATGGCCCACTTGGCCCCTGTTCACCGGTGTGCCTGCTCGGTGTGTTCTGTTGCGTGTGCGGTGCCTTGGGCCACTTGGCTCCTGTTCACCGGTGTGCCCGCTCGGTGTGCTGTGTTGCGTGTGCGCTGTCCTGCGCCACCTGGCTCTTGTTCACCGGTGCGCTCGCCCGGTGTGCTGTGCGGTGTCCTGGGCCACTTGGCTCCTGTTCACCGGTGTACTCCCTCGGTGTGTTGTGCTGTGGGTTGCGTGTGCGGGGCGTCGCTGCGGGGTGCTCACTCGTCCATCCGGACGGCCGCTGTTCGTAGCCGGCAGGGGCTGGGTACCCTCCAGGCGCACACGCATCAATCCTGACGGCAGCTGTTCCGTAGCCGGCAGGGGCTGGGTTCGCTGCTGGGCGCGCACACGTCTGTCCGGACGGTGGCTGGGGTCACTTGGCACATGTCCTCGTACCGTGGTTCGTTGCGTGTTGTGCGCGCTCTCCGGGTTTGCGGCACCCGGCGGCCGTCGCTGCTTGGCACCTGTCCGTGTGTCTTGGTTGTGGCCGGCAGCATGCCTCTCTGGCGTGCTACGTGGACCCGCCTGGTGCACCGCGTCTCGTTCAGTCCGGTCCCCCTCGGGGCTCCGATTGGCTTTCCCGAAGCCATGGTGCCTTTGCCAACCCCGGGGGCTTGCGCCCCCGGCTTTACTGGGTGGCTGCGCGGGGCACGCGGAGGCCGGCCGAGAACCGGGCCCATTGTGCCTGCCGCTGGCCCCCGCCGAGGCAGGGGCGTTCAGCTCGCTCCGCGTCGTACCCGTTCGGGGCCCCGCGATGGGGTTGTCCCTGGCGGGTCCCTCCGGCGTCGGTCTTGGGCTGCGTGCGCTGCAGTGGTTGGCGTGTGTGGACCCGGTCACTGACGCGTACGGTTTCCTGTACCGTCTGTCGTTCGAAGGGGGACTCGGTCGGTGCACCGGGGCTGTTTCGTGTGGACGCCGACACCCACCCTTGCAGGTCGGAGGACGCCACGCCCGGGTCCCGTGCATGTGTGCGTGTGCTCGTCCCTCCTGGCCGGGTTCGGCGGGCCGGCCTCCCGGGCGCGTTCTGGTGCGCCTCAGCTTTCCCTTCGGCCGCTTTGTCTTTCTGCTTTGCTTGGCCACCCCGGGCTGGGGTTGCTTCTTTCTTGGTCCTCTTTTAACCCTCCCCCCCTCCCTTTTGTCTTTTTTTTCTTTTCTCTGTTGTTGCCTCGCGCGCCCCCTTTGTCTCTTGCTTTCTTTGGTTTCTGGCCCCGGGTGCCCTGGGCCTTGGTGCTGTGTGTTGTTTGTTCTGTTGGCCTCGCGCTTCTCGGCTCTCCGTGCACTCTCGCCTCTGTTGTGTTGCCTGCCTGGCTGTTGGTTGCTCTCTGGTGGTGCCCCCCCCCCGTCCCCTATTTTTTCCTCCTCTTGTCTGCGCGCCCGTTGTCTTTGGCTTTCTTTCGTTTCCGGCGCCAGGTGCCCTGGGCCTTGGCGCTGTACTTTGTGTACTTTTTTGTTTTGTTTTATTTTTTCCTCGTTTTTGCCTCCCGCCTCTCGGCTCGCCATGCGCTCTCGCCTGTTTTGTGTCTCCCGCTTGGCTGTTGGCTGCTCCTTGGTGATTGCTGCGCCCCCCTCCTTCCCTTTTGTGTCTCGCTGTCTTCGTCGCTGCCGCTTCCTGCCTTGTTTTTTTTTCTTCCTGCGCCCCCGTTGTCTTTTTTTTTTCTTGTTTCCGGCTCCGGGTGCCCTGGGCCTTGGCGCTGTGTTTTGCTTGTTTTATGGGCCTCCCGCTGCCCGGCTCTCCGTGCGCTCTCGCCTCGTTTGTGTGCCCCGCCTGGCAGTTGGCTGCTCCCTGGTGTTTGCTACCCCGCCTCCCCTTTGTGTCTCGTGGTTTTTGTCGCTGCCGCTCGGTGCTCTGTTCTTTTTTTTTGTTTTTCCCTCCGTTGTGCGCCCCCGTTGTCTCTGGCTTTCTCTGGTCTCCGGCCCCGGGTGCCCTGGGCCTCGGCGCTGTGCGTTGTTTGCTTTGTTGGCCTCCCGCTTCTCGGCTCTCCGTGCACTCTCGCCTCTTTCGTGCTTCCTGCCTTGCCGTTGGCTGCTCCCTGGTGGTTGCTGCCCCCCCCCCCCTTTTTGTGTCTCGCGGTTTTCGTCACTGCCGCTCGGTGCTGTGTGCCGTGTGCTGTGCTGTGCTGTGTGTCCCTGGGTGCGCGGCTGCGCCGCGCTGCTGCGCGTTTTGCCCCCCGGTGTTGTGCTGTTGTGTGCTGTGTTGTTTTGTTGCGTTCGTTTGGTGCCACTGCTTGTTGTGCCGTGCCCTCAGGCGCTGCCTGTCGCCCTGGGGCCCTGTGCTTTGCGGCGCTGTGTTTTTGCGGTGTTCCTCTGCGCTGTGTGCTCTGTGCTGTGTGTGTTTTGTCGTGGCGTGGTGGTGCGCGCCGTTGTTCTCCTCTCTGCTTTGTGCTGTGTGTGTCCTGGGGTGCTGTGCTGTGCGTTCTTTGTTCTCTCCGCGCTGTGCGGTGCTGTGCTTCGCTGTGCTGGTGCGCTTGCGTTGTGTTGTTTGTGTGGTGCGTGCTGTTGCTGGCGTCTGGTGCTGTGGTGCGCTGCTGTGTGATTTGCTGCTTTCTTTGGTGTGCTGTGGTGCGGTGCTGGGTCTGGTGGCCTGTGGTTGTCTGCTGGTGGCGTGTTTCGGTGTCGGTGTCCCTGTCTGGCCGCATGGTCTGCTTCCCTGTGGCTGGTGTGGTTTGCTGTGGTGCTTGGTATAGACACATGGGACTTGTGATCCAACATATGCCCCATGTTAACCCTCCAGGCTGCCTCTACCGATTTTTCCCCTTAGTATGGTAGCCGAAAAATGGCAAGAGGCGGCATACCCTATATTGAGCCATGCATGGCTCTCCCATTCCAAGGAGAGGACACAAGGGGATACACCCTCTTCCGAGCGGGTTTACTTCCCCTTTATCAAATCGCCCTTAATCTTGGATAACAGGTGCACACAACACGGGGGCGAACATTAAGGGGGAGATGGGGTTTGGTGCCACTATTGCCAAGAAGAGGGTTAGTAGTCCCAAAAGTGTTTACTCCAAAAATTGTATCTCCGGTCCCCAAGGGAGATAGACCTTAGGCTTATTGCATGCAAGCAACCCAAAGCCTTAAGTCCCTTTATCACCATTAGTTCGGGTCCGAAGCACAAGAAAGCCATTTTCAACACTTCGGCCCTTGGAGCACATGAAAAGTGAAAGTAATGGCCAAAATGCCAATATTGGGACATATATACCCGTGGGACACCAAATCCCATATAATATGGCGTGTACCCGAATTGAAGGACCCATAGTAACTGTTTACCAATATACTCACTATGGATGAACTCCTCCCTTTGATCCTGAGTCAACCATGCATGCATATGGGCACTTGTGCAAAAGGCAGCCTGGGCGCGCGTGCTCACAACGCAATATCATATGAAATAGTAGATAGACTTGGATCCAGCAAGCCAAACACGATGCCCTTAATGCTCTCTACTTTCCATATTGACTTCTTTCGATGCTTATATGGCCCTTGGCTTTGGGAACGAGCCTTGGCGCCGCGGCCATTTGGCGAGGTTTTAGAGCAAAAGTCGTCCTTCCAAACTACCATGTTTTGGTGCGCATTGAATTGCAAGGAGCCATCGTTGAGTTAGCTCCAAAATCGGAAATGACCAAGAGCTATAGGTCTTGTGAGCATTATGTTAAGTTTTTTAAGTTCATGCTCACAAGTACACAACGTGAGCGTTTGCGCACGATTTTGACTTGGGTTTTTCGCACCCATGTGTGTCTGAAAACACCCCTCTAAGCCGCTGCGGCAAAGGAAGCGATATACCAATCTGAAGAGGGCATGAAAGGAAAGCAAAGGGGGAAGATGTAGAGTTCCCTACGAACTCATGGTCTATTAGAACCATGAGTTCGGTCGCTTGACGGAATAGCTTGTGCGTCTATTTCCTCCCAGACGTGACGGCAAAAGATTCTGGTGAGCACACCAGATGAAAGTACATGAAAAACCCTACAGATCCATCCCCTAACTTCCTTTACAACCTCAGAGGTACAGGAGAAAAAGTCAAAACAAAACTTGCCACGGGAACACGCCGCCAACACGCGCGCAGGCAACGACGGCCGACATTTTCACGGCGATGAGAAATCAGGTCAGAATAATCCATTTTAACGGATTCTCGCAAGATTCCATCATAAGATTGAAATTATATAAAGTCCTGATCGATTTAATCGATTGGAAAGGTTAGGAACGGGATCGGTCCCATGCCCGTTCCCAATGGGCTGGAGGAAACATATTCCCACAAGCAGGACGGAGAATAGGCGTAGGTGACGGGGAAGGATAGATATTTGCCCTATCGGCCATGGGGTCCTGGGCCAAGGGGTCCTGGGTACCGCTTCAAGAGGTTACCCACCTCTCAGTCAGTCCTGAAATCAGAGATCATCAATCATAAATAATGGGATAAGGCTGAAGGAGAAATGGAAAGTCTCAAAACCACTCCATTGTTAGGGTAAGGCTCAAGTAGGCAAGAAAAAATCACAGAAATTGGTCAAAAGCGACAACTTCGCGTCGCCGTCGTCAAGAAAAGCAAAGCCGTTCGACACGTCGTGTCCAGCTCAGGATTGTCGTTAGTTTGGGGGGACAGTATTGAGGGTCAGGGCAGTGAAGAACAGTGAAATAGAGCCAATCTGCTCCAAAAAACAACTTTTTCGTGTCGTTCCCCCCTCGACCCGTCGACACCGTTACGTGTCGACTTGACGCCAAACTGAAGCACGTATGCACACACGGAGACATGCACTGCAACGTGGGCCTACGCCGTGATTCAGAAAGCGCTCTGGCAATTCGATAGAAATCCTCAACTAGCCGTCTAACGCCAAAGGTTACCCTCACGGATCGCAGCCGGCCTGGTGCTGTAAGATCCGCATATTCTTCAAATTAATATTTCTACAACTGAAGTACTTAAACTCTTAAAAAAACGAGGAATAGATTCTCAAGATCTCACAGAAACACAGGCAACGGCGACAGATAGAGATTTTCGGGTGGGAAAAGGGCATTTCTGGGCCAGAAAATACCATAGAGACCAGTTCTGGCCCTGCTCTGGGTCATTCTGGCCTATTGGTCACCAAAAAATAGAACTCCTGACCCTAGTATGCGGGGTAGGGAACTCCATACGCATCACCCCCCTCCCTAAGAGGTTGCTGCAGCTCCGGGAAAGCAACCTCTGACCCTCAGGAAGGGTCCGAAAGTAGTCTGGTACCGAAAATCGGTTAACCGTGTTACCAGGACAGTATCCTGAGGTCAAAAACAGTAAACAGTGACATCATGAAAAACTGCTCGGGTAAGATCTGAGGGATTTTGGAGGCTAGGCACTAGCTGCAGCAGGAAACAGGGCGCCACGCATGGGCTGTGGAACTGGCCGATGAAGGCCTGTCCTGAAGCTGTAAATGCCTGCCCCACTCAGAGGTGGAGGGCTGAACATTGGCTCTCTTTCACAGAAGAAAATCAGTAAAAACTGTAAAAAACTGAGAGAGTAAAGTACAGAGTGTCCTGCCAACGGGTGCCTGATCAGGGCACACAGGACCATCCCTGCGAACAGGTGCCGAAGGCACACAGGGAGCTGAAGAAATAGAAAAGACAGCAATATCAGGGGCCAATTTTCGGAACAAACGTCAGAAAGAAATCTGTAGCGCAAGGCATGCCTTTTTACAGTGCGAAGCATGTAAAGAAAAAAATCTGCAGTGCGAAGCATGCAAAATCTGCAGCGCAGAGCGTGCAGACATTCGGGAACAAGTATTTCTTTAAACAATTCTTCGAGACTAGAGAGCGTCACCAATCCCAGGGCCAGTTGGGCCTCAGACCAGGCTTCCAAGGATGTCTCCTCCGGTCTTGGTGGTCGTCTAGGCCTCCTGGAGGACGGCAGGTGACGGCTTCACAGGCCCTCTGTCGTGTGGAGGTCGCTGGCATCGTCTTCGCTGCTGCTGGAGGCGGCTGTGGCGTAGCTCCGGGTATGGGCTTTCATAGCCCTGAACTCCCGGGGCATTCGCGGACTCCTCCTCCTGGCTGGGCCCCTGCAGGCCTGGCTGTCGCTAAGATCGTCGGTGGTGTTGCTGGCGTCATGTCTGCGGCCTGCTCCGGGCTCTGGGCTCTCTCCTCGGTGGTATGCCGCGCGCCGCTCGACCCAGTTTTCGCACCGCTCGTTGGAGGAGCAGCTGGACTGCGGCGGCTGCTGCGCCTCACCCACGTCTTGAATCCACGGCGGTGTAGAGAGTGATCGGTGGCGGCTCAAAGTCTCAAGCTCAGGGTCGCTGTTGCTGGCGCTGTCGCTGCTGCAGCTGGACCCTGCGATGCATCCCACGTAAGCCTCCTCATCGGTAGACATGAAACCGCGGGCTGCGGGAGAGCCCAACCTTACTCATGGACAACCCAATTGATTCATGTTGATGAGCAACATGGATTTTAAATTGATTTTTAAGCATATTCAAGGGGGGGGGGTGTCCTCTCTAGGTTTCAGTTTTACTCACCCTAAGAAAGGGTATTCAAACCTACACCCTTCCACGTCCACACCCCTTATTTCACCCTTGGTCATGCAAGCACAAAAAACTAAGGCTACGTTTCCTACAAAAAAATCTGAGAGGTTACCCACCTCTCAGTCAGTCCTGAAATCAGAGATAAACAATAATAAATATTAGGCTAAGGGTCAAGGAGGAGAGAAAAGTCTCAAAACCACTCCATGGCCAGGGTAAGGCTTGAGTAGGCACCGAAAACCACACAAATTGGTCAAAAGCGACGACGTTGGGTCGCTGTCGTAAACAAAAGCGAAGCTGTTTGACGCGTCGTGTCCGGCTGAGGACCGTCGTCAGGGTGGAGGGACAGTTCTGAGGGTCAGGGTAATGAAAAACAGTGAAATAGAGCCATTTTGGCTCACAGAACAACTTTTCCGGATCGTTCCCCCCTCCATGCGTCGATGCCGTTACGTGTCGACTTGACGCGAAACCAAACCATGTATGCACACACTGAGACATGCACTACAATGTGGGCCTGTGCCCTGATTCAGAAAACGCTCTGGCGATTTTATAAAAAATCGACAACTACTCCTCTAGCACCAAAACTGACCCTCACGGATCGCAGCCGGCTTGGTGCCCTAGGAACTGCATATTTGTGAAATTAACATTTCTACAACTGCAATAATTAAACTCTTAAAGATTTGAGATATACATTCTCAAAGATTCACAGAAACACAGGGGACGGCGACGTTCGTTGCTCGCGCACGGGCCCGAAAATTGAGTTTTTTTGGTTGGAAAAGGGCATCCTTTGACCAACAAATAACATACAGACTAGTTCTGGCCCTGCCCTGGGTCATTGTGGCCTACTGGCCACCCAAAACCAGAACTCCTGACCCTAGTATGCAGGGTAGGGACCCCCATGCACATCATGAATTGCCTTGGGCATGCCCATGCAAGACTGTGCACTGGTGCCGCCGTCCAAAAGCAAACACCCAATTCGGATTTTTGCCATGGCTAGAGCGGGTAACCAGAAGCAAATTCAAGACAAATACTTTGTCACGTCCCTCGATGCGGTAGCAGAGGGACCTCCCATCCGCTACCCGCAGTGGCTCGCACGCACGCTTGTGTGGCGCACATTCTGACGCAAAATGAGAATAATAAGGCGATAGAACGGCAGCGAGAACTGCAGTTTTGAATACAAGAAAAGCAGTTTGTTTATACTAATTTTCCGATGTTGAGCCCAATTTTGTAAGTATTCGCGATAATCCATCTTTTTCCCGTGTTTCCACAAGCATTTATGTTGATTTGCAGGCCTGTGGCTAACCCCTTGGAAACCTTTAAGCAACGTTAATCAATCTCCGGAATGTTGGATGTTTGCACCATTGGCAGTGCCTTGCACACGGAAATCCCTCCAAAGTTTTCAAACAACCCTGAAGTTGGATAGCCGCCGGCCGCAGAGCCCAGCAGCGCCAAGCAAGGCCACCCAACGGGTGCTGGAAACAGAAGGCGCTGACCGCAGCGCTCATCATTGCCGCAACGTGGCCATCAGCAGCAGCACGCCGACAGAGGAGAGGCAGCAAGTGCCTCTGCAGCGTGCTAGATGAGTAGCAGCGACAACAGCGGCATCAGAACGTGGACGCCACCAGACAGCCGTGACTGGAAGCTGGACAGCAACCGGCTGAACTTGTCAGAACGCCAGTGGAGTCCCAGACCAAGGCCAGGTTCGAGCCAGAGGCCGACGTTCGAGCAACAGAGGTATGGCCCTTCTAGCCGTCAATTTTCAGGACGGGGAAACCTGTACAGCAGCAGCGCCCAGCGCCTACAGAGCGCTAGTAGCAGCCGCCATATGAAGTAGGCTGACGGCCTTTCTACAGTCAAAAGAGAACTCTTCTATGAGCCGGACCGTCGTCAGGTTGCGTGGGGGCGCCCATCAGTGCTCCACCAAAGACAAGGTCCGGACCCCGGCCAAGTAAACAGTGGTCAAGCGGCAAGAGGGCGCCTACCTGCGCCCCAGAACACGCCGGAGTACCGACCAGTACTCCAACGTGGAGGAGAGATCGTGGGATACCCACGGGAGTCCGGTCCCGATCGGGCAAGCATGGAGCTCGCCATCCTACCAACCAAGACGGCCGAATCGAAGGCCTGGGCCGCAGAGATGGCAGCGTGGTCGAGTAGTGCAGCGGCAGAGTCCCGGACCCTGAGGGCAGAAGTAGAGAATCTGCAAGATCGAGTGCGCCGCCTGGAGAGGACACCAAAGTCCGAGACAAAGTCCGAAACGGGCGCACCGAGGAAAAGTGTTGAAGTCATGGGAGACTTCCAGATGCCGAGAAAAACCGCCACTGCCGGCAGAGCGGCCAACCAACACCAAGGGATGCAGACATCGGGCAGTGGCAGCCACAGTTGGACACGTTAAGAAATCAGCAGTACGTTTGTCGGAAAGGGTGCAGTCTTGTCACGCCCCCTGCTGTATGTTTTGTGTGCGAGTGCAGTCTTGTCAGACTTGCCAGGGTGAGAGTCCAGGCTTTTCAGGCTCCACTAGCTGAATGTATACATGGGTCTCATGACCTATGTAAATATGAGGGACCTCAGTCCCTGGAACCCGCAACAGCAGCTGTTCAGTACTATGCACTGTGCCTGGGGAGGGCACGTACTGATGCAGTAGTGTAAGGGATTGATGGTGTATTGCCGTGCCATGTTTGTATGCCTGTCCTGTTGTTTTGCTTTTGAAAGCCTGGAGGTTTTCGGGAAACTTGAAACTTTTCCCAGGTTTACAAAACAAACCGGGCAGGTCAGCCATGGCCTTTTTGTTTTCTGAGTGTGCCAAAGTAGGCAGACTTCTTTCTGAGGGTAGGATTGGTACTCCGAACCGGACACCTAGGATGGGGCCACCTCTGGTGTTTCTGTTTTCTCCTGAAGGGTAAACAACACTTTAAGCAGGGGGGTGATGCGGTAGCGGGAGGGCCACCAATCCGCTACCCGCAGTGGCTCGCACGCACGCTTTTATGGCGCAGAATATGATGTAAAATGTGCATAATAGGACCATAGAACCGAAGCGAGAACTGCAGTTTTTTGTACAAGAATAGCAGTCTTCTTTATACCAATTTTTCATTGTCGTGCCCGATTTTGTAAATGTTCGCAATAATCCATCTTTTTCCCGTGTTTCCACAGGCATTTATGTTGATATGGAGGCCTGTCACTAACGCCTTAGAAAACTTGAAGCAACTTTAATCAATCTCACGAACGTTCGATTTTTGAAGGATTTGCAGTGCCTTGCACAGGGTTCACGGAAAATCTTCACCCCCCCCGGACTTTGTAGAAAATATTCATGGTGTTAAAAATATGGTTGCCCTTGGTTCCGCAAAGCTTAGTAGCGGGTCGACTCTTTCTGTAAGTTTGGCACAGTCATAATCAAATTCTTGCCAATGGATCAAAAATATGGTGTTCCGGCCAGAATTTGTAGGCATCTGCATTTTAGAGACTTGTTGTAACGACTTTCATTGGCTACAAAGAATCTGTTCTAATCCCCATTACTCCATATTTCTAATTACCGCATCTGAAGGCATCGTGTTTGGCGTAAATTCCTGTTGAAGTTGAAGGATCATGTCCTCAAGCATGGATGCTTTGTGTTTGCACCATAGAGAATATGGATCTTAGGGACAGTTAAACTCAAGTATTTTGACGAATACACGACGCTGGCTGGCCGATGATTGTGACAAAGTAGTTCTCGTAAACAGTTTCTCCACTCGGTGTCATCATCAAGTAGGCCCCGTTGTCGACATGCTTCCTGAAAAGAAGGGTATACAACAGCATTGTAGGTTTGTAGATCTGGGAAGCTTGTTGCACCCGGGACATGGTTCAACAATAGGCGTAGAAAATAGCGCTCACCGGCGGACGGTGGCGCAGAGTACATGCAACCCACATTTTGGCCAATGTTTCTTTTTCGTGAAGACCGCTCACCTGCAGCCAATGTACTCTTGTAAACGAATGGTTCAACGTAGTCTGAGTACACCAAATGCCGCCGCTCAAGATATTTGACATTGGCTTCCAACCAGGCTGTCAAAGTAGTTGTCCCGCGTTCCTCGGCTAGTTGTTCTAATTCTCCCCTCTCAGCTTGGCTATCGAACATCATAGATTGCTCTTGTGGAAGATGCACTTGTGGACGAATGACACCGGGGGACTTGTTATGTAGATCAAATCCAAAGATGGGCAACATAGCTTCGCTTGTAGAGATATATCGCCCATGAATAATCAATTTGAACTCGTCCTCATCATCAACCACAAGATTTGCCCGGTCATGACATTTGTAAATATATTTATGCAAATACTTGACACTCTGCACGGAGGCACAAAATTCCACATTGTTGTGGCATTCCGAGCGCAGCGACAAAGCAGGATTGCACGGTACGACCCGTCTATTGTCCGAAGGGATTCGAGAACGGCTACGTACAATGCGACCATTATTGCGACGGCGACACAAAGGATATCCATTATCGTTATCCCTTCCTTCATCTCTGAATTCTTTTAGAAATCCAATTTTGCAAACCCCTTCCTCCATACACGGACAATTGGGATTCAATGACCCGGAGGGCCCATGCATTTTACAGTTGGATATAAACTCGTACAATTCCGGGTCTTTTTCTGGAACGGGGATTTCCGCGCATACAAGAACATCATAATCATGCAGAGTCTTTAACTTGTCATTGTCGGCAAGGATCATGAGAATGTAGGCATGAGGTAGTACAAGCTTTTGGCACCGAATGATGTACATGTATCCCACAACACGTCCCAAAAGGCCTCCGGTTGTCGAATCTTGCATGAGCTGTTTGACCTTCAGGTTGAAGACCCCCGAGACAATGTCTCGACGTCCAGCTGCCCTTTCTCCCGGGAGCAATGCATCTTGTACTTCTTTCCTCCTAGGGTTGGCTGTCATTGTAATAAAGGCATCTGCTTTACAAGGCATGCCTATAATCACGATACCATCGTGATGCTTTTGCATCATTTCCATGGGACCACTAGTGAAGCGTGCGCGAAAATGTCCCAGCCGCCCAACTTGGTTTAAGTCTAAATCACCTGCTTGAACAGCGTTTTGGAGACCAGGTAAAGATTGAGACCTTAGTTTGTCTTGACTTGTGCGCACATAGCCAAGACCATGCAACTAAATTTTGCTATATTGATCAACAATATACCCCTCATAATGCCTCTAACATCTTTGTAAATGGTGAAAGTTGTCCTTGTGTGTCATGAGGTAAAAAGCAGCGAAGTCCTTTTGATAAATCACCGTACGACCTTTCGATGGTCGGTGAGGGCGAACATCGTCCACCCGTGCAGAACGTTGCTGGCGAGGGATATCAACACCAATGGGAATATATTATAGGTCCATCCTTGTTCTGCTCTTCGAAAGCGCAAAACAAAGTGTAAAGGATCATATGCAGCATGACATTCGTGGATTCTTTGAACTCTTCCATCTTGACGGTGGACAATGACATGCCTGGGTGCTGCAGAAGTTTTATCATCTTCAGGTACGAATGCAGCCACTTCAGAATCCCTCCGTATGTTGTAGCGTGTCGTGTCCATATTAGGGCTAGCATGCAAGCAAACATTTACATTTGGTCCATTACAGGAGGCTGCTTCTCGAAATGCTTGAACACATGGATTGTATAACATGAACATACCTTGCGATCCTAGCAAAAGTTGTTGATCAAGCTCTTTTGTGAAACCATTTTGAAGACGAACACCCATTTGTATGTCATTATCCAAGGTGAAATGTTGCGCACATTTTGGCGAATGACTTTGCATCGGTAAAAGAGAACCAATATAATGATGAATCTCACCATGAATGCGGAGTTGGTGAGGTCCTTTAGCGAATGAGTCCACTTTTACTCCAGAAGATGCCGTGGTGGACGCTGTATTGTAAAGCCGCAGAAGTCGGCGATATTTTTGGGAGCTTGGCGGTTGAGATTCAACCCATTGCAGCACTGATTGTGGAGGAGGCTTTAAAAGCGGCACATAACTCTTGCCTTTGCAACAACATATGCTGGCTGGCTCCATCATGCGGGAGTTTGGCCATCATAGAGCTCCATCGTGTTTCCCAACGTAACCTTTAGCAACACGGTTCAAACTTTCATCTGCAACGGAACGAAATGTGCAACTGCCAGTGCGTAGCCTTTGTGCTTTCCATTGCAAATTGCACCATACAATGATTAGCGTCGTTGACAACTTGGTCAACACTTGCATAGATTGAACTACGCATGGTGTTGTTGGAATTCTGGTCTTGTGTTGCATAAAGCAAACGACGCTTAGCATTGACTGTTTCCTTAACATTCGTCTTTCGCCGCAACCGTTGTCAAAGTGTAGCCGGAGAAACCATATGAACGCTCCCGAACCTGCACAAAATCAAACATTGTACCGTACCCATTTCGGCATAAAGGTTTTATCATCATGTGCTACAGCGTGACCTTATACGTAGTGCATAGAACAAAATACCTTGCACACTTGCTCCAACTTCATAAAATCTTGCGACCTTTGTGCACATTAATAGAAACAATGTGTGTAGGATTGCAATGTTCATTGCAAGCGGTATACGCAAAGAATCAACGTTCCAGCACATGTCCGTTCGTGTATGATAGCGTATTGCATACCAATGCGCACGTGGTTCCTGTACGTTTCCAACAATAGCCCAAGGTGGATTCGGTCACATTGTAGTCCAGAGCATATGCGACAATGTACAAAATTGAAGTTGGAAGTCTTGTAAACCGGTCAACAGCGACAACACACGTTGGAGCAATGTAAGATCACAATTCCGATCAAACGACATCTGGCTGGATACTCCCCGTGCGGGATTCTGCATGATCATGGGGTCATTGTCATCGTGCATGAGAGATTGTGTAATGACAGGCCCACCCGAACCACAATTGATAGCATACCTGCCACATTCCAAGCCTTGTTGAACTTCCCAATAAAAGGGGCAATCCATATTGGTATCTGCAAACAACCAAATTCACTACCAACTGCCCTAGGAAACACGGAACTGCCAAATGGTATAATCACAAGCAAGGTCCATCAGGTAATGCCATTTGTTGGCGGTGGTATTGAACAATGGTGCAGGCGATGAGGCAACAAAAACTGGGGAAAGGTGAAGGGCGCAACGTTCCAGCACCCCAATCTCCTCCTCCTCATCGTTGCCCCCCTGCTCCAACGCAAGGGGGAACCACCTGTCACACTCATCCTCCTCGATTTGCTCGGGGGATTCCCATTTTAGCGTAGGATTGACCCTGGTTCCACTTTGGGGATCAGGGTATGCGTCCAGGGAAGGGGATTCCTCTATCAGAGGGGAAACCACCGCGATCCACTCATTGGAGCGGACGATGATTCCACTATAGTGGGATTCTGCCTGGTTCCCGATAGGGCCTGCCTGATTAGGGCCAGCGCTGTACGAGCCGGCCCCAGATGGCCGTGGCGGTCAGGGGTGGACGGGCCAACTGGACGGTTTTCAGCGTCCAGTCCGTCAACAATAGGGCTGATGGGCCCTGCCGCAAACAGGTTCTTCCTGACCTGGCGCTCTGGCAACCCCCCGGAAGACGGTTGGGCGTCAGAGTCGACCACGATGGGGCCGGTTGGCGAGGCCATTGTACCCCGGGTCTGCAGCACGCGAGGGTGAAGCGTTTGTACGCTCGATCACCCTGATAGATGGTTCGATTTTTGCCTGATTCCTGGCGCTAAAAACGGTTCCCTTGCCTTTTGAAGGCAATTGTGGTCCACTTACTTCTCTCTGAGGGTGACTATCTATTTCCCCCCCAACCAATTCAGGTACACCAACTGGACCTCCAGGAAGAGGGGCCCCGATAGGAACATTTGGGGATTTCGGAGTCTTGGGATTTATTGCCACCTGGTTGCTTGGCCTTTTTTGGGGGCCCTTACCTGGTTGACAGGGTCAGCGCCGGGGAGTTCCTGAGACTGGGCACCTGGACACCCTCAGCTATCCCTCCCGGTGAAGAGATTTTGGTTGCAATTGGGTCCACAATTTTGCGGACCGATCGCTGTCCGCGATGCCAAGCGCCCTACAGAGATGAAAATTTTTTGTCTCTGCTACCATGAAACCAGACCGTATGGTCAGGCGCACAGGTTGCAGTGGCATGGGCAGCAACATTACTTGGCATACAAGACATAACAATTGTGAAAGCTGAAAACTATCCTGCAAACGGATATGATA
This sequence comes from Eutreptiella sp. 'Long Island Sound 2002', assembly GCA_964036045.1. Taxonomy (NCBI): domain Eukaryota; phylum Euglenozoa; class Euglenophyceae; order Eutreptiales; family Eutreptiaceae; genus Eutreptiella; species Eutreptiella sp. 'Long Island Sound 2002'. The sequence goes on from OZ038381.1 coordinate 98,181,858, forward strand.
CACATAGGTGTTCAAATCCCTGCTATGCCCATTTGACAAATCCACCCTATCATCCAGTAATTATTTTAGATAAGCAGGATCCAAGATTACCTCATGTTCCTAACAAGCAAATGGAATCCAATATACAATAGTGAAACATATAGGGTCATATAATTATCCGTTAGGGGCAATATGCTAGGCTAGGGGTGTGACCTGCTTCCATGGAAGAATGAAGCCTAACATTGACGGTGACACTTCCGAACCTATGTGGGGAACAAAGGATCAACACACACTTGTGAAGGAATCACGGGCGCCCCACTACATCATCGTGGAGGACTCTCGGGCCCCTCAATATATTGTTGTGGAGGAATCCCCGGTGTTTATGAGCGGCGTCCGAAACTGCCCATGTCTTACTGTGGTGTCCCCTCTTAATGATACGGGGCACTGAGCCAGTACTACATCTCTGGTGCCTATGAATGGCCCGACAGATCAGCAATCCCTAGTGGATGATTCCCTGGCGTTGCCGAAGGTTAACAATCTGTGCTGGGGGGGAGAGAACCCGGTGGAGGGAGGTTCAGCAACCCTCCCACTGAGTTTGATCTCTCCCCCTTCTACTATATCTCCTGTAGAGGAACCCCAATCGCGGGCATTGCCCAATTGGAGGGCAGCTCCAGGAGCTATAACGGGCGCGGAGCCTGTTCCTGCTCCCCATTCGCAGATCCAACCACCTACGGTGGTTCACGAGTGACCGCAATATATTGTGGTGGAGGAACTCCCACCGCCACCCACGTAACCGAACGTCCTATCTCACGTCCTCCGTCACCCGGCCAGGGGGCTTACATCCAGCACGTGGATGGCATGCCGTACCTAATCCGACCATCTCGTGGTGGGACCTCGGGGGGGACATCCTTCCAGGAAGGGGGGGGGCGCATTCACCTGTTGTAGCGCGTCTGACACCCCCGTTTCACCCTGCGGGGGGGCCGTATGGTCCCTTTGTGGCCAAGGAGGCGAATTTGCTGCTGGCGGAGACGCTGGGGGTCATCTCCTTCTCCTTCCTGTGGAGGTGCCTTATTTTCACATTCTAGGGGCACCACTCGCGTGCAGTGGGGGGGGTTGACTTGAAACACACCTGTGACGGTCCCAGGTGCATGGTGCACTACGAAACATGCATCCAATGTGTGACGGCTCAGGTGCGTGACTTGCAGTCCTAAAATCAAGAACTGCAGCGGTCCCACCAAGATCTTTCTTAGGATGTAGCAGCTGCCGCTGGCATGAGCCAATCCTACGGCGATAGCAAACCCCACATTTTGACTACTCTGGCTAAGCATGACGAGGTGATTTGGGGCTACCAGCGTGAATCTAAGGCGGTGGAGGGCAGTGTGGCGGATCATCTAAAAATGTCCAAACACACTACTGCCAAATGTTTTAGCGCGGTCGAAACGGTAACTAAACATTATACCACCGTTACATCTAGGCTTGATGCGTGGGACCAATCGAACGCCACTTCTATGGAGCCCGTTACGGTGGTCCCGCCCCCGGTATCGACGGCCACGCCAATTACTGAACCTCGGCCGGCGGAATTTACGCGCCCATGGGGGCGCCATCCGGTCCATCCGGTGGTGGTTGTGTTCTTCCTGTGTCCAACCACTGATCCCACGGTTGCATCTATCATCCGCTCGCTTGTGCAGACTCTTAGTAAGAAAAAGTGCTTTTCCAATGCTTTGAGGCATACTCTAGTTGTATTAGAAATGCACTGAGCACACAGGCATTTCTATCTTAGTATTGGCCCAACCGAAAGTGGTGATAACACACTTTGACCTATGGAACCAAACACCAAATCAGGATATGGAGTGGACCCCTTAATCCCCTATCAATGTGAGGCAATTCATCTTTTCCTGAGTTGACTGAGAACTGACATATCCAGGGCAGAGCCTATGAATTTATCTATGTTTTCTCATGAATTCTTAGCTGTCCTAGTGGTATGCACCCTAGAGGGCTGGGCACCTCTTTTTGAGAGGTCCTGGGTTCAATTCCCGGTCAGCCTAGCTAAGTAGGAAGATCCCATGTGACATGGCAGTGACCTCATCGCCACATGCCCTGCCACCTCAGCACATATGGGACCCAAAACAAAGAGTGCACATCTCCTGAGATGGCACTATGGAGATTGAGTGACCATGGGGCAGTTTTCACACTCTTTTTCCAAAACATTTCAGCTATCTTTGTGAATATGCAATCAGATTTGCCTTGAGTTGCAGTTTCTGTGAATATCCTTTCATCTTTCACTGTTTACACTGCAGCCCTTCATGCTTTGATCCTGATTCTCTTCTACTTGCTTATCTCTGGCTTGGGCTATCCTAGATTGATTGTATTTCAGCAAGTAAAACATTTTCATCGTCAAAAACAAGCAGCAGCAAACCCTACACCAGCAGCAAGCAGCAGGAGAGGCACAAACACAGTGTTGAAATCACTATAAACCTTTCTGGTAGCAAGAGGCAGACTGTCTCTGCGTACCGGCAGCAACCCCGTGCCGTACAACCAGTGCGCCGAGATCAGTCACATATAAGCAGAAGGGCGAACAAAGATGGACACAAGGAAGGAGGACGCCGACGTGAAGACAGCGCTTGAGGCACCAGCAAGGCCAGCACCTGGTGAACCTGGGCCTGGACCTAGCGCTGTACCTTCGGAGCCCTTACATGGGCCAGTGGACGTGGCGGAGGACTCGTTGGAAGGACTGCAGTCGGCCTTCCGGGCCCTCTCAGTCGAGGAGGTGGTCACTCATCCTGTGAAGAGGAGTAGAGAGAGCGAGAAGGATGCTGGAGGAGACGAAGCAGACGAAGGAGTAGACCAAGGGCAGGACCTGACGAATGAGCCTACCTTCGAAGGCGCACCAAGCGCTTCTGGCCTCCACGCATCACCCTCTCCTATAACCACCACACTCCCAATTCCAGACCCAGCCGCTGCAACATCCACACCCATAACCAACCCGCCTATGGCAGAGGGCACAGGCTTTACTGGTATGCCTCCCTACCCTGCCTATGGTATGGGCCCACCTACCACTGCGTTCCCTGAGGCAACTACTGCCAGTGAGCCGGTGGCCTCCAGTTCTGCGCCGCGATAGTATGCGGCTGACTATCACCATCCTCTACCCGCTGTAACCGCTGCATAGTGGCGGATCTTTCTTGTAATTGCGAAGCCTGTAGCCTTGATGCCCCAGGGGTCATAACACCCGACACTGCCCCTGATATCTTCGAACCCACATGACCCTCTTCAGACCCATATCCAGCATCTGGGAGCGACATATGCGAAGCACTTGTAAGTCCAGTGAACTCCATGGTGGAATATGAATAGTCAGAAAACCCGGTCTACAAAAATGGAGCAGACATAGAATCTCAATGCGCATTCATCGCACATAATGACACAACGTGAAATCATTGGAAATAATTTAAATAAATCCGATTGGGAAATCACGAAAGACAAATGCGACTCGACGCGCGCTCACAGGCGACATCTGGCGGCGAACGGAAAACATAAAAACAAGCGGAAAATTTACTGCACTAATGTACATCTGAGGATCATTGAAATTCTGATCACATTGATGTATAATCTGAGTGCTGTCACTGCTGCCGTTACACTCCCCCTCTGAAAACATACGCCAGTATGTCAGGCTGGGTCAAGTGAAGTGAAAAAAACGGCGAAAGTGACCAAAAACCGACTAATCTATGACAAAATGTGAGAAATTGAGCTGAATTGAGCAAAATTCTGCTGAGATCTGTGCTTCGCGATGGCCATCGACTTGAATGAAACGCATAGGTACCTTAGGGCACACAGAAAAATCTTCGTTCAAGCTCGAAAAATCGAAAATTGAAAGTCTGAGTGAAGAATGTACATGCATGATCAAGATCCATGATCCATGATGAAATCAGGATCTGACATTCCACTGCCAGAAACCAGAAAACGAGTGTCGCCATGTCGTCGAGCGTCCAAAAAATAGGGTATCCCTTCATGGAGTCCAAGACATGTGAAACTGGTCGGTGTCATTTGCAGTCATGAGACCAGATGCCAGATTATGGTACAAAATGTGACTGAATTGAGACCAAAATCAGTGAATCGCACACGGATTGAGGGCGGCGAAGTCTGCAGCAAGCCAATATAGGTCCAATTCATTGTCGATAGACATTGTGTGTTGTGCTGAACGGAAATCCAGTTCTCATTCATAGCCAATCCAGGTCAAATCCTCATGATGATGATGAATCCCATGATGGGAATCCAATCATGCAAGAGTAATGATAGCCAAGAAAACCCAGTGAGTGTACATCACACTGTCAGTATCGTCTCCAGGGCTTCATGTTTAATCCAGTATGAGCCAGAAGGGGTAATTGACTCATTATAGTCCCAGCATGTATAAGCATCCAGTGTTTGGTACCAGGAATTTGCCAAAATTGAGCTGATTCTGAGGGGGGTTCCAACACAATCCACAGATGAATAGCGAGTCGACACAAGCAAGGACACGATCGTCGTCACTTGGTCTATATAAGCCCTTTGACGTCGGTCGATTGGAAAACAAACCAACAGTCTCAATGTAAGAGCTGATTGAAATGACATTCTCAGCAGATCCGTCAAACACATGAAATGCATCAGACTCAGTCATGTGCCAGAATCTCTGTAATGAGCACGAACTCGAACGAGTCCTTCCCAAGGCGAGTAGACGGGCCCAGTCGACAGCAAAACACGAGAGTGTCGTCGTGGTTGAGGATAAAGGCCTTTCGGAACTTCCGATTGGAATCATCTACAATGAAGCACATGATTCACATGATGACCATGATGAGAATGATGGAAATGATGATCAGGATGATCCCAGAATGTCCCATCATCTGTTCATCGAACCACATTGACGATGCGCCAGAACTGTTTTGTCGCAATGCCAAGGGTATATGTAGACCGTAAACCTTTTCGAAAGTTTCGGCGATCAGATCTTGTCTCGAATGGATTCTGCCACAATTGGAGCTTCTTCTTGTGCTTGTAAGTCTTCCTTGGTGACACAATCCTTGATCAGCGAGAGCTCACGGTCAATCTCAGGGTGCTTCTTCAGGAACTTGATGAAAGTGTCCGTATACCCATGGCTAAAGCTTGAAGCTGGCTCCCGTTTGTCTTCTTCTGGACCGAATCCTTTCCATCTGCACAGATAGTACCACTTGTTCTGAGCATTTTTCTTGTAATCAAGGATCTTCTCCAACTCAAAACTGCTGGTGACCATCTTCCTGTCGCTCAGGTACTTCGAAGTGCAATAGAGAGGCTTGAACCTTCCTATGGGGCAGGGTACTTCGGCCTTCAAACGGTCACGATGTACTTCTTGATGCCTGCCTGGCTCAATTTCAATGTTGAATGTAGTCTCACTTAGTTGACCACTGACTTGGAATGGGCCATCCCACAAAGGTAACAATTTGTTGTCGTCCTTCAGGGTCTCGTCTGACTTACGAAGCCAAACTTGCTGGCCTTCCTCGAAGGGTTTTCCCTGTGTTCTCGACTTATTTTTGAAATTCAACCAATCTGCTTGACTCTCTACTTTGGCTTGGATCCACTTGGACTCTAAATCCTTGATCCTCTCAAACCATTGTGAGGCGTCATAACACTGCCTTGGATGATACATCACTGGTCCTGGACCCATCCTCTCACGACCAAAAACAAGCTCATTCGGACCTAATCCAGTGTAGTTCTTGGTACGATGGTATCTCCTCAGGACGCAGTAAATTGTCTCCAACCAATTGTAGTCTTTTTCAGTCGCCAGGAATTGTCTCAGAATGTTGATAAGAATTCTTCCAGCGCGTTCAGCAGGGAGAGCTCGATGATCGTAGACCCTGGCACGAAGATGATGAACTCCCAATAGAGCACACATGTTCTCCCACCAAGTCCCAATGAACTCCTCCCCACTGTCCGTCAGAATTTCACTGGGAACATCCCAGTTACTCATCCACTGACTTGCATTGTCGAACAACCTCTCAGGAATTGGTAATCCCTTCAGTAGTCCTTCTGCCTTTTGATTCTTGGGGATGGTCGCCTGACATTGCTTGCATCCCTTGGCATACATTCACAGGCACTCTTGAGGTCCTGTGTGTACACTCTGTGTCGTAGCTCCTGCTCCAGAACACGAGAATGTGTGTGGGCTGTCTCATTCCGATGCCAATGTTTGACATATTGGTCAATTAGACAATCAGGAACACAAATCCGTCCTTGCCAAAATAACTTGTCGCCTTGGATTTTGAAATCAGACGTCTCTTCAGAGTCGTAAGGCTTGTCCCCTTTCAACTTGTGGTATACAGACCCAAAGAACCTGTCCTCCTTGTACATCTTCGTCCAATCCACATAGAGGAAGGAAGTTTCCTTGTCCTTTTGTTGTGGAGGGAGCGTACATTTCGCCTTGGATCTTGTCACTGGAAACACATTGAGGAGCGGCAGCGAAGACTCAGAGTCAGAGATAACCCTTTCAGTCTGATCTGCCTTGGTAATCTCCTTGCATCTGACCAATTCAACCTTCATCCGCTTCTTAGTCGAACATTGAAGACAATGTTTCTTGATCAGTGCTTGTTCCTCCTTATCAAACTCGATCACTTCGGCTTTATCCGTCGCTGTCCCATGAAAACTCACTTCAGAGTAAGCCTCTGAGGCTGGGTAGGCCCAGGGACTCAGGGCGTCCGTCACTGTATTGTAGCGCCCTGGAATGTAAGTCACATGGAGGTCAAATCTTGTCTGACTTGTGGTCAGTCAGTACTTCAACGCGATGGCCCAAGATCCAACCTTCATAACACCGTAAGGCACAAAGCATTGCGTAGGCTTCTTGTTCCCTTGGACTGGAATTTCGCTGTCTTGTTGTAAGCTTGCAAGACCAGAAAGCCAGAGGATGATGGTGACCTTCGTCATCGAATTGTTCGATCGTAGCACCAATAGCGTAACGACTGGCGTCTGTACGAAAATAAAAAGGTCTTCCATCTAACCGCGGAGTCTTTAATGTAACCACATTTGCCAGTGCTTCCTTGAGACCAGTAAAGGCCTCTTCACATTCTGGCGTCCACTTGAGCTTGACTTGAGATCCCTTCTTTCCTTCTATTTTGCCAACCTTGAGTAACTCTGTCAATGGACCAGAGAACTTGGCGTAGAGAGGAAGGAACTCGTGGTAATAATTGCAGCAGCCTATAAAGGCACAAAGCTGCGTGATGGTTTTAGGCCTTTCCCATAGCTGCAGGGCAGCCAGTTTACCTGGGGCCGGTCTTCTTGGCCCATCCTCCAAGACAGAGCCACAAAATTCTACGCTCTGGAGGAACATTTTGCCCTTCTTGGGTCCACACACGAGCTTCTTTTGTCGAAGGACTTCGAGAACTTTTCGGACTTGTTCTTCGTGCAACTTTAGGCACTCATCAAAGTTGTTTCCCAACGGCGTGGCAATCAGAAGGTCGTCAATGTAGATGCTGCAGAATTCTCGTAAATCCAGAGACTTGTGCTTCTGAAAAAAATAGTCTCCATCATCTTCTGGAACATCGACGGCGCATTCTTCAGACCCATCGGCAGTACAGTCCACTGGACAGTGCCACAGGGCGTGCACATTGCCGTCAAATGGCTATCCTCCTTTCGAAGGGGCATCTGATGAAAGCCATGGCGCAAATCCAACACAGTAAAGAGCTTACCTTTGGCTCTCGCGGCGATCTCCTTCTCGATTAAAGGAAGAGGATGCGCGTCTGGTACCGTGGCGGCATTCAGGGCTCTGTAATCCACCACTAGACGCCAAGCATCTATGCTGGATTGGTCAGCAGGTGGGGGTTTTGGCACAGTAAATGGTGCTGAACACCACTCAGAACTCATGCAGCCCTCCAACCAACGGAACTCATAGAGATTGCGCTCAATAATCTTTCGCAGGGCATCTGCTTTGGTGCCGTGTAGATAGAATGGACGTTGTTTGTGCACCTTTGAGCCTTCGATTATGTCAATCTTGGCTTCCCCATTTTCACATCGAATTGGGGGGTTTTTCCACAACTTCCCACTCAGCACGTCATCTTGATAATATTCGAACACTGCGTCCCTTCTTGCAGCTATCTTGTCTCCGTCGACCTGATTCCCACATTTAATCACCGACATTATGTCCACCAATTTGCGCCTTGTTGGTCGTGGTCTCATATTCTTGGCCACTTCATTCCAAACTTCTTCGTCGCATTGTTGGCGGATGAAGCTCACCTGAGCTCGCTCCTCGTGGGATCCCCCCAATGAAGGGGGTCCACGAATGTCTTGAAGGGATGGTCGGACGAATTCAGCTGCATTCCTGTCAATTCAGGCGAGATTCTTGGAGATTTGTCATCACTCTTGCTTGAAATCTTGACATTTTTGTCTTGATTCTTGTCTGATGGGGACGAATGATAATGGATGGAGGCGTTCTCTTGAGGGACGCCGATTGTCCTTCCCTCCTTCCGCGACGTTACGTCGGGATTCCGCTCTCGATCGTCTTCATCCACCTGAATTTCGTCGATTCTTGAGGAATCTGAGATGACATCTTCTGTTCCCATTTCACTGTCATCTTGCCAATAATCTCCCAGATTCCCGTCAACTAAGCACGCCAACGTGCTCCACGAACCCTGTGGCAAAGGCTTGCCATTGTCTTCGCAATACAGCTTCACTCCCTTGTGAGGTAGCTGGACAATGTCAATTGAAATGTCCATAATGTCCTTGAACCAAGATTGTCTTGGCCAGTTGGGGACAATGAAAATCGCCTTTGCGCCGGATTGCTTCAGCTTCTGCACCACAGGAGGAAAAACGTCGAAGGGCGGATTGATCCAATGTGGTTCAGACCAGTCCTCACTCCAGGCATCGTCGTAGAACTTCGGAAATCTTTTATTCTTCTTGTTTGCAAAGGCATCAACTTGAGGACGAAAATTGTGGTTCCTTTCGAAATAATCCACCAGAATGTCCCGCCATTTGTCGACTACACGATAGCAAACTGACTTCCAGTTCTTGCAGTTCAATGATTCCACCTTTCCTTCCTCGAATTCTTCTTGATTCCCTGTCCATTCCTGCCCATCTTGCTGAATGTGCAGCTTATTTCGCTCCTTGAATTGGTGTATACTCTTGGTATATGGGTGCAGATAATACAGGTCAGACGGGTCGCTGGTCGACGGATCCTGGAGGAAGCATGTCCTGTGTCCCATGGGCGACACACGGTGGGCGTGAAGCCATGGTTGGCCCAAGAATAAATCATACTTTGTGCTGGCTTCATAGAATTTTCCAGGAAACCACTCCTCCGTGACCGTCTCCTCCACGCTCCACACAGATTGTTTCACCAATCTGACCGCCAATTCTGCTTCTCTGTCGCCACCTTCAAGTCGATGTCCGCTGACTCCCTCCAGCTGGACAGGTGTCGAGCACATCTTCGCCTCGTCTTCCTGCAGAAAGCCTTTCCTCACCAGATTCACCTCTGAACCATTGTCAATCAGACATTTGGCAAGTTTAACCTTACCATCTGTCGTCCTGACCTGGATCCAGCAGACAAACTGGCGCTGCTTGCCTCGCCGGACAGCGCTGAGGACCCAGGCAGGGTACAGGAGGCCGGTGGAACGCGCCAGCCGATCCCAGCAGCGTCCATCCACCGCCCCAACTACCCTGATGGGCTTTGTCTCCTGCCACTCAACCCCAGTGTTGGGAATTGGGTCAAGTTGGCTTCCCTATTGCCATTCTTCTTCGACGTTCGGCTGCACGTTTTGTACTTGTCCTTCGTCAACCCATTCTTCTCCTGCTTCAACGGCATTGACTCCTTTTCCACGTCCACGACCACCAAATGACTTTCCACCACCACCTTTCTTACCTCCTTGGCCTTTGTTGTTGGAGGTGTTGGAATTGGGGTTGGATTCGTTGGATCTGCCCTTGCCTCGACCTCCAGTATCCTTGTTGTTGCCGAAGGTCTTGTTTGCTGGCGTCTCCGTATACAGGGGGTTGCCATTCACCTTGGAATCATCTTGATTCCCGGACATTCCTTGTCCCTTTCCACCCTTTTCACCAGATTTTCCACCAGAATTTCCACCAGCCTTGCTGCGAGTAATCTTTTGGTGTCCACTCTCTGTTCTTTCCTTTGGACTGCCCTTTACCCCTTCCCCTTCCATGCTGGTCAGCATCTCCCGCTCCATCCTGCTGGGGATTTTTGGGAGAATTTCCCTTTCCATCCATTTTGGACTGAATGGTCTTGAGATCTGAGGGCGTCCACCTGTGATCCGCGGTCGTGTGAGTCGCCGCTCGACCTTCCTTTCGAAGGGCAATGCACACGGAGCATCCCTTCTCACCAAGGGCACTGACCTTGCCTCCGAAGCCTTGTGCATCCTGTGACTTCTGACGTTCTAAGTTTGCATACTTTTCAAGTCCGTCCCAGATCTGCTCGACTCCATACGAGAAGATCCACGGCCGCACCTTCAAAACTGTTCCCTTATACTTCACTTTTCCATCCGCCATGCTACAGAAAAACTCCGACTGTTCAGAATCATGTAAACCAACTCTCCATCTGCCCTCACGAATAGTGATGTCTTTCAATCCAGTAGCACTGATAGAGTGTAGCAACTCACGAACTGCCATTTTTCCCATAGTCTCCGGCAATCCTCGGACTTCAACCCAGTTGCCCAGGACTTTTTGGTCCGCCTGAGAGTCCCTGATCTTCTGCTTGGTCTCTGGCGTGAGCTTGCTCAGGAGGATCTTCTTCATTTCGCCTTCAGAAAGTCCTTTTCCTGAGTTCTCCGCCTCTTGCACCAAAAACTCCCAATCTTGCCTTGCTATTTGGATCTCTTCAAGAAACAATTTCTTGATCGCCCTGAAGTTCTCGAGACGGTTCCTGTAATGATCTTCAGGAAGTCGAGAGCCTTTCTTCTTGAGACTTCGATACAGCTCTTCATAAGTCAGGGGATCTCCTTGATTCTGCCTTTCCACATAAAGATTATATGTACTTTCTCTGAGTTTGCCAGTCAAACAGTCCATCAACCCGAGAATCCAGAGTTCCTTGTCCAGTTTCTCCGTCTGCAGCCAGACCATGAACTGTCGTTCGAACGAAGCCCAATAAATTGGGTGCCCAGAGAACTTCGGCTGCTTCATTACTGAACCCCTCAGCCGCATGTGCAACGGACTGAGCAGGTGGTTCAGGTTGAAACCCGTGGATGTGCCAACCGGATTGACGAAAACTTGGTTCACAGCGGCGCCTCCCATTGCCTGTGCCTGCGCAATTGCGGCCGCCAGCAACGCCTGGTCCACAGTAGGCTGCACGAACGGCGTTGATTGTGCTTGATGCAGCCTCATCTCCTTCAATTTCTTCTGCTTTTCCTTCGTTTTGGCCTCCTTTTCCTTCTTTTCTTTGTACTTCTTCTTCAAGGCCATTGATCTCTCCTTCACGGTGGTCCTTGCTTCTCCATCAATATCAGCAACAGTACCAAAAGACAGTACAGACCCCTCCGACGAAGATTCTCCTCCTTCAGTACCCAGATTGAACCCAATAGGACTTGTAAATCGAGTAGGGGGGATACCAGAAATTCCAGTAAAAGCTTGGTGTGAACCAGTAAAAGCTGGGGGTGCTGGAGAATGTGGAACGCCGTAAGGCGTGGATGCAGGTGCAGCTGAGGAGGTAGGTGCTGGGTGACTTGCCATTGTAGGCGCTGGTCCTGTGAGCCCGGTAGTGCTCAAATTTTGTACCAGATTGGTCAACTTCTCCAGCTTCTGCTCCATCTCCTTCCACTTGCTGTCGTCATCCCTCTTTTTCTCCTTGGCAGCCTTCTTCAGCTCCTTCACCCTGTCTTCCAGCGACGAAATCTGGCGTCAACAGGAGCAGTCCTTGGCACACTCGCCACTTGACGGGCATCCCCTACCTTTTCCTTTGCTTCTCACTTCATCATCCCAGCTGTCAACACTGGAGTTGGAGTTGGGAAGCTTGGACAGTTGCTCCCTGGAGAGGTGAGAATGTGTCGAATCACACCTCATTTCGTCGACCTCTTCGTCGTTCGGACCCCAGGCGCCCGACGGACCAGCGTGCTGACGCACATTCTGGCGTCTTTCCTCGGCGATGATGGCCATCTGCACCATCACAGCAGCCTGGTGGTCGAACTGGTCCATCAGCTCTTCCCAGTCCTCTTGTTCCTGCAATGTGGCGTCGAATCGCAGGCGGCCACTGTCCCTGATGAACTGGCACGACGCCCTGAACCAGTCCCTCCGGCGGCCTCGATAGCCTGCCTCCGCCAGTAGCCAATTCTGGCGATTCAGGAACTCCTGATTCCAGATTTCCTCGAAGTGATTTTCCCAGTAGTCACCAGAAATCTCATCCATTCCAGTATTGGATGGCTCTCCTTCGCTGCTGCTGTCTTCAAGATCAGGTAGCGCGTGAGAGCTGGAACCAGATTCACTCGAGGAGGGAGATTCTCGACCGGGTTTAAGGTTGGGTGGGGCGTTCAGACAACAATCAGCACAACTATGAACTCCAGGCCAATGTCTATGGCCACAGTAAGGACACTCAGAAGGGTGATCTTCGGTTCACTGGGGAGATGCCACGAATGTAACCTCAGGGGGAACACACAGTGACTCAGAACGAGTGATAGCCCCGCTAAAGTCCGATGATCTAAGGGTGTCCGTGGAGATTCCAGAAGCAGAGTCTTGATTTCCTCTGCTACCATGTAACCGCTGCATAGTGGCGGATCTTTCTTGCAATTGCGAAGCCTGTAGCCTTGATGCCCCAGGGGTCGTAACGCCCGACACTGCCCCTGATATCTCCGAACCCACATGACCCTCTTCAGACCCATATCCAGCCTCTGGGAGCGACATATGCGAAGCACTTGTAAGTCAAGTGAACTCCATGGTGGAATATGAATAGTCAGAAAACCCGGTCTACAAAAATGGAGCAGACATAGAATCTCAATGCGCATTCATCGCACATAATGACACAACGTGAAATCATTGGAAAAAATCTAAATAAATCCGATTGGGAAATCACGAAAGACAAATGCGACTCGACGCGCGCTCACAGGCGACATCTGGCGGCGAACGGAAAACATAAAAACAAGCGGAAAATTTACTGCACTAATGTACATCTGAGAATCATTGAAATTCTCATCACATTGATGTATAATCTGAGTGCTGTCACTGCTGCCGTTACACCCGCTACAGGAACCTATGTGGATGTTCCTGGGTATGCAACCTTGAGTGGGTTGAGGAGAGGACCTGAGTCTCTTGGAGGCAGGAGTAGAGGATCGGGGAGATCCTCCAACAGGTCCCTGACGCGGCCGGAGATCAACGAGGTGCTCCGAGGAGCCACCTCTAAAATCATGGGCGACCTCACTCAAGAGATCCGAGAGAAACTGGAGCCCCTGATGATACCGCCCCAAGCGTCACCTACCACGTCAGGAGTGTCACCCCATCGAGTACAGGCCAACCACCTGGTGGCAGGGTTGACAAACACCCTGGGGAGCCTGAGGAGCCGACCGATGCTGACCCCTGCAGCGATACCGAGAAGTCCTTTCGTACCGAGAACGGCCCAGCTGCCCTACAGCCACGTGACGAGCTCTACGAGAGCCGAGCTGGACCGGCTGGAGCTGACAGCCTTGAGGGCAATGGTGGACGTGGAGCCTTATGGCTGTAGTGATCCAGGCGGAGACCCCTCCGATGATGAGCCGCCGTCTATGACTTCTGCTTCGCCCTCAGAGGACGATGACCCGGAGGACCCCAAGAACCCAAGTGGGAAGAAGAAGAAGAAGAAGAGGAAGACCCGACGCCCTGAGGGACGCAGGTCTCAGGAGGCGAAGGCTATTGCCACCTCCAAGATCGTGGTGAACCTGCCTGAGTTCACAGGCAAGGACCTCAGCGAGTTCGCTGAGAATTTTTGCCGGTTTCTCCGATTGACCGGCCAAACCCACGCTAGTGGACGGGTCAAGTGCGATCTGCTCCTGCAGTGCTGCAAGACCAAGTACCCGGAGAAGCAGGTCAGGCAGATCGTGACTAACTCCGCCACCTTTGCCGATGGGTTGGTTGCCCTGGAGAGGCAGTACCCGAGCTACGAAACCGACCTCTCCATCAGGGCCGAGATCCAGAACCTGCCCGTGCTGCCAAACAACCCGAGGCCTGGCAGGGTCTGTGAGCTGTTGGCTGACCTGGACCACTGGGCTGGACGATTGATGCCCGGTTCCTACAGCAGCGACGACCTGCTGTTCTGGTTGGTGGCCAAGCTCCCTCAAGAGCTGTGGGACGAGTGCCGTTCGACGGCAGAGCGCAAGGCTAGATCTCTCCGCTACGAGGACCTAGGCGTGCTACTCCTGGAGCTGGCGCTGGAGGAGGAGAGCAACCAGCACCTGAACAACTACCGTCCTGGAGGAGGAGGTTCTGGAGGCAATGGCAAAGGGTACCAAGGGTCCCGACATGGGCAGGGGACTACCTCCAAACACGCCCACGCCCGTATCATGGAGAACGTCAAGGAGCTCTTCTGGTGTGATGCCAGAGACGAGCAGGGCCACTCGCAGCACGCCCCTGACTGCGAGCAACGAGACTGCTTCGTAGTCCAGGGGAAGCAGCAGGAGAAGAACACCGGCGCCAGAGGGAGGCTGCCGGATCATTACAGGTGCACCATCACGTGTGCTTTCTGTGGGAAGCGGAAGCACTACGAGGATGACTTCTACCATAAGCAACGCCTATCGGCGAAGCTTAAGGGTGAAGATCCTGGCAAAGGCTCAGGCAAAGGTGGAGGCAAAGGCAAAGGCAACAACTCCGGCAAGGGCAAGTCGAAAGGACGTGGACAAGGGCAAGACAAGAGTCAAGGTGGACGAGGAGGAGGCGCCAACCGCCAGCCAGACAAGGACACCAAGAACAAGGACAAGAACGGAGGCAATCCCAACCCTAATCCAGGGGGGAACTCTGAGCCCTCTGGAGGGCAGTCTGGTCGTACCACACACTCACAAACGCAGGCCCAGCAAGAACAAGGAGCCAACCGTGAGCATGAAGGTGGTGATGACGGCAACGCTAAGAAGAGGAGCCGTTTCATGAGGATGGCCCGCAAATTGCAGAACAAGGGGTTCGAGGTGACCTGTCCCGCGGAGTTATGACGGGGACGTTGGGGTGGCACCCAAGACCTGGTGTTTTGGGTACGTATCCGACTAGGGGGACGTGAATACCTGGGGGTATTGGATACTGGCGCCACCATATCTATAGTGGCCAAGAAAATTTTACCCTGTGGGAGCCTGAAGAACACCATGACCACCGCGGCTATACGTATGGGGGATGGACATGTGCTGCACAGCTGCGGGGACTGTGAAGTGGAGGTACCTATGGGCTCCCGGACTATCGCCCATCGGTTCTATGTGATGGACACTGAGGCCTTCGACTTTGTATTGGGGACTGACTTCTTTATGCAGCACTCCCAGATACAATCCCTGACGCTGCAAGCGCCCTACCTCCTCTACGTGGACCACGGCAGTGGCAGAGAGTCTGTGCCACTGGAGCGGTCGGAACATACCTCGAGTTACCTGAGGGGATCGAAGGAGGGACCCTCAAACATGATGGCGGCCTCCAAAACTGAGGACTATCAACTATTGGGGGAAATCCTAGACCAAGGTCTGAAGGAGTTTGGTTACTCTAGAGAAGACCTGAGTGTAAAGTTGTTCGCCAGCGACAAGCAGCATGTACTGGACCTTTACTGCAGCAAGGGGAAGAACTGCAGCTACAAATTTTACTGGCCCTCTTTCGGGATGGCCTACGGGAACCCCAGGTTTAGTGAACTGGGGAAGGTGCTGACCAAGGTGGCCTTGGAACGTTCCCGTATGGTCCTGTGTTCCCCCGATTGGGGAGCCCATGGGGGCAACGAGTACTTGCAAAACCTCCTGGACAGGCTGACTATCAGCTCTGTTCGTTTACCTGATGAGGCCATCTACGTGCCTCTGGGGCGTAAGACGCCTATTGGGAAACCCGGATGGGGGAGTATGCTCAGCGTGGTGGACGGAGGTCTTACCTCCATCCCCTGGGAGGATCTGGACCCGACTCTGGTCCAGGCTATACCACGAGAAAGCGATGGACTCGCCTTGGGTGACTTGAAGGATCGACTACGACCTCAAGATGCTATTGAGACTATACCCGGAGGAGATGAGTACTTTGTGACTGACACCAACGCCCCCAACTCTCCCTGTAATGTACCTGTTCCTGATGGAGTCTCTGAGTGTGGACTATCCGAGCTCCCTAGCTCTATCCACTCAGATGACGAAACTGAGCACGACGCCTTCTTCGTGCAGACCTGTGTGGAGGAAGTGGAGAACGCCGAGTACGTCGCCCCACTGAAACCCCTACTCTCCATGAGGGTGGAAGACCCCGTGGACGAAGAGCTGGACCCTCGATCCAGGCTAAGGGAGTATGTGGATTCCAAGAGGAAGTTGGTGGCGAAAAAACTATGCTACGCTAAGCCTACCCGCAGCTCATGGCCACTGAAGCAAGGACGTATGGGAGATCTATCCCAATTGAAGGAGCACCTCGAACAGAAGATCACCACCTGGCAGAGGGAGGTAGATCTTAAGCTCATGAAGAGCGTGTGGGGCGCCCATGTGAGGACCCCAGAGGAGGACGACCTCTCGGAGGAATGTTTATGTGAACCCCCTCGAGCGTGCCTATGTTGCCATCGTCCACCGGAGATGGTTGAACAAGACCTTCTATATGCCTACCAAGGGTTGAAGGACACTACCAAGGGCGAAGAGGCGGTGGAGAATCACCTCCCGACATCTATTACGCAGGGGGCAAGCAACTTACACTCTGACGAGGACATGGAGGACAAGATCAAGCTATTGGACCCGCAGGTGCAGAAGCTTATAAGAACCTATCTGGAGGTGTTCGGAGAACTACCCCCTCCAGCCTCATGTGACAAGCTGGTACAGATGGACCTCAAGCTGAAACCCGAGTTCGTGGGTCACAAGATCCGGAGGAGACCCTATCCAGCTCCTAAAGAGCAGGCCGACGAGATTGAGCGACAGATACAAGAATGTATCGACGCTGGCCTAGTCCTGGAGTACAAGGACGAGGACTACCCCCTACACTGCAGCCCCTGTTTCCTGGTGGCTAAACCTGGGTCTACCGCCAAACGGCTGGTAGTGGACTACGGAGAGCTGAACAAGAAATTGCTGAACCACTCAGGGTCCATTCCAAATATGGAGTCTACCCCGGAGAAGATAGCCTCCTGTCGCTACAAGACCAAGATGGACAAGAGGAGCTGATTCCGGCAAGTGGACCTGACGCCCAACGCACAGGAACTACTGGCCTTCATCACCCCTCAGGGAAGGGTGTTCAAATGGAAGGTCATGCCATTTGGCGTGGCTAACGCACCCGCTCTATTCCAAGAGCTGATGAACAAGATCTTGTCCATCCTACGAAGGAGACCTAAGGTGCAGGAGCTTATATCCCGTGGGGCCCAGATGGAGGCTCACATCGACGATGTATGCGTCGGGACCAATACCCAGGAGGAACACCATATCCTCTTGGGTGAGTTCTTTGCGGTCTGCCAGGAGAACCACACACGACTCAAGCTGGAGAAGTGTGAGTTCATGCAGGAGACCATGCAGTACGTGGGGTTTGACGTTGGCTATGGGTGGTGGACCCCAGCTGCCTCTAAGGCCAAAGCCCTGATGGATGCTAAGGTACAACACGAAGACCCCAAGAAGGGACTTCATGATGTACGCAGTTTCATTGGGGCGTGCAACTTCTATCGCCGCCATATCAAAAGCTTCACCTACACCAGCGCCATTCTGACGGACTTGATCAAGAAGAGTACTACTTGGCGCTGGGGCCCACAAGAGCAACAAGCGTTTGACGGGCTCAAAGACAAGGTGGCCAACGCTAAGTGCTTGGGCGTGCCTAGGGCACAAGGGGAGATTATCCTGGTGACCGACGCCAGCAATGTGGGCGGTGGTGGAGCGTTGTTCCAATGGCAAGCACTAGAGAAGGAGGAGTTCGACTCGGCCATTTCCCAATGGGGGACGGAAGGTCTCAACCGAGATGGAACCCTCAAGCACAGCTACCCTGACGACAAGTGGGTCCTAGTACCTCTGGGCAACTAGAACTGGAAGTGGAACCAGGCCCGGGGGAAGTACTCCACCTATGAGCAGGAATTGCTCGCGGGTATGCTGGTGCTATCCTCACAAGCACGACTGTTGGGGAGTAACCCTGTGGTCTGGCTGTGCGACCAAGAACCGGTCCGCACTTTTCAGAAGGGCCCCCCACCTGAGAAGGCCAAGGTACGGCGCTGGTGGACCTACCTCAGTCAAATACGGCTCACGGTACACCATATCCAGGGAGTGAAGAACGAATGTGCAGACTACATCAGCCGCAACAACTTCGACGCCATGATTGGTGCCCGGTCTGAAGCGCTGGCTAAGGAGGCGTTCAGCCGTTTGGACGTCCACTTGGACCTCAAAATGACTATGATACGCCCCCCGGATGGACTCCAACAATCAAAGTACCTGAAGGAGTTCGGGGATATCTACAAGCGCCTGGAGAAACGCTTGAACCCCTCCTGGTGAACCAAGATCGGTGGAAGAGGGACAAGAGCTATCTCTGGCACGAGGACCCTATCATGGTACCTAGTGACAGAGTCCCAGCGCTGCTGAAGTGGACCCATGAGTCCAGCAGTCATGTGGGTGCTGACTGTACCCTGAGGCTGTTCAAGCAGTAGTTCCACACTATGTGGACTGACGACCAACTGCGGAAAACCCTCCAGCCTATCGTGGACAAGTGCCCGTGCAGGTCCTGCAAACCAGGGGATATCAGGGACAGAGGTCTCTTCTCGACCCTGCCCATCCCTCACTGTGCTAACAGTGTTCTATACGTGGACCACACGGAGATGCCGAAGTTTGGGGGCTATGACTTCGCCCTCGTGGTGACCTGTGGGTTGACCAGGTTTACCAGGGTGTTCCCATGTACCAAGCACATCACCGGGGAGGAGACTACTAAGATACTCCTGGAGGAGTGGTTCTGTGTCTATGGGGCGCCCAAGGAGATCAACTCCCATGAGGACGTACGAGTACACTCAGATACCGGTTGGTACAAGAGGGTCCTGAGATCCCTCAATGTCCAGGTGTCTACGGGGATTCCCTACTCTCACACGAGCAACCCCCTATGTGAGCGACAGATCCGTGTCCTGAAGGAGAATGTTCGGATATGGTGCAAAACTGAACGCACCCGAGACTGGGTGAGACTACTCCCCGTCATATCCTTGATGATGAACTCCCAAGAGAGTTCAGCTACTGGCTACTCGCCCCATGAGCTATTCCTAGGGCGCCCAGCATGGTTCCTACATGCCCCCTATCCAGAGGACACCCGTTCTTCTGTGGGTGAATGGGTCCAAGAGCAACAAGCGAAGGTGGACAAGGCCAAGGCTATGCTCCAGAGAGTGAGGGAGCGTCAGTGGAACAAGAAGAACAAGCACCGAGTACCGGCCACCTACCAAGAGGGGGACTGGGTGCTGGTGCACCACAGTCGACTACCCGCCTGGCCACGCTCTACCAGCCATGACCCATACTTCGGGCCGTACAAGATTCTATCAGTGGATGGACACCGTATCACCGTGTGGTGTTCTCCCCGTCTAGGGGGGACCCTGGTGTGCGCTGCTCAACACCTGAAGCGCTACTATGATCCTGAAGACCTCTGTGGGGAGGAATGGGAGCTGACCGACGAGGAAATCGCCACCCTAGACCTGCAAGGGGCTGCCAGCCCTATGGAAGTTGAAGGGGAACTCCCCGACATGAACGCCGAGGAGATGGCTAAGGAGGGCTTCTACCTGGTGATGTCTGTCCTACGCCACTGCTATTGCCAGGGTTGGCGCTTCCTCACCCTCTGGGAAGGGTTTGGAGTCAAAGAGGCCACCTGGGAGCACTTCTCTGCATTCCTTCTACCTGAGGGACGCCTAAACTCAGTTCTGGTTGACTACTTGTCCCTGAACAACCTTGGTGAGTTGCTGAGGCTCGCTGAGACGCTTGCCTCCAAGACTAAAGCTAGGGACTGAACCTTACCTTACCCCTAAGTGTGCTACGTATGTCTGTGTGTGTCTCACTTCTCTCCTGTGCGTGGCTCCCGGAGACCGGGCTTCGCTGATGTCGGACCGAAGGTCCTAGTCAGGTACTGTTACCACTCCTATGGCGCCCAATTTCTGTGCTGGCGCCTATCCTTGGGGAAGACGGCAAAAGCCCTACCTACTACAGGGGAGGGGTGGCCAAGTGTGCTAAGGGCATACAAAACGCCCATTTTTGCTAAAGGCCAAAGGCTAACGCACTCCCCTGCCCACGAGAAAAAGCACGCGGTACAGGAGACACCACTACACTACACACCCTACCTACAGTGTCACAATCCTGGTGGGCGAGCACTTCTGCAACTGGCTCAAGCCCCCACTCAGGACTACCACTCCTACACGCACACTCTACTGGGTGTGGTTGAAGAACACATCGTGGGTCCTAATGACCCTCCTGTGAAGAAGACAAGCGAACACAGCGCTGCTAAGCAACTGTGGCCTAACAGGGGGCGCCACAACGTGTTTCCCCCGCTAGGGCTTCGAGGGAAGAGGTGCTCCTTTTGCGTGCACTGCGTGGATGTCGATGGAGTCGAACTGCCCTCGCCACTCCTGGCAGAGGTGCAGTCAATTGTTTGTGTGATCTGCGCCCTTGTTTAGCAGGGCAAGGAAAAAATGGTATGCTGCTGCACCTATCACCCTACCTGCCCACCTGTAAAGCAAAGGCAAATGAGGGGGTGTTTGCGGCGGAGGAACCAAGCCACACTCCACGTATTATACGCTTCTCAGTGTGACCTATAATACACTGTCTGCAAACACGCCCTGTCAAGCAAGCAAGCGTTAAGAGACTCCTCAGGTTCTCTTAAAGAACGTACCCAGGAGCCCCTGGGTAACCTAAACAAGGTTTACCGTGCGCATTTCGCGTGGCCTACCCTTTAATGCGTGTGTGAATGCACGAGCATGCACGAGTGGACGAGGTGTGTTTGGCACACCTACCAATCTGACCCACAATCACGAGCTCTACCAGGGGGTGGCCCCTCCTGGGCTTACCTACCGTACCTACTGCTGGAGAGTGAAGCAAGGTGAGGAGAAAAACGAGCGGAGGGGGGCTCCACGAGATGGGGAAGGGCAGTGTGCGGGCTGCGATCGCCTCTGAAAGGTATCGGTCGGATGTGGAGGTCAAATTGCACAATATGCACATGCATGATCAAGTATTTATAACAAACAACGATGAGCATCTTGAGGAAATTGCAATGAAGCAATGATACATGATATGTTGTGGAGGGGCTGGAACAGTAGGATTAAATGAATCCTTCGTCTTTCGTGCTTGGTCTGGCTTTTCCTTTGCTGGTGCGAAGCACCATCAAAAGAAAAGCCTTATTACGTTTTTAGCCGTTTTCGGGTCACCTTTCCATGTTGGAAGTGGAGCCAGGCGGTGACAAACAAGAGCAAAAACACTCCTTTGCCTGGTGTTTAAGCTAGCAGCGCAAAGACAGGAAGGGTGCATTTGGCAAGATTAGCGACACAGGTTGCAAATAGCATAAAATTGACATATTCATAGCTTGGGCCTATTGTATCGGATTTTGACGAAATGAATGGCAATTTTGGTCAATTTGGGGGTATTCTTCTCATTTTTGAGCTTGTAGAGGCGGCAGTATGCGCTAAAAACCGTCTAGTCGAAAAGCGGTGCCAAAACAAAATGAGGGCGGTTTTTCAACTATACAGCAACACGAAGCTTTTAGAATCATTTATAAAACTGGTCTTAGATCGAAATATCGTGCACTGTAGCACGATTTCACTTTGAACAGTCAAAATGAAAGATCGCAAATGCCGGCGACTGCGAAATGCACGCGTGCACTGCAAATAAATAATATGGCAAATAGATTTCTTGGGATTTGGGGCCTGTGGCTTATATATAGTGTTGTTCGGCACCTCAACTTTGCTGGTGCATCTTTAAATCGCATCCCTAGGTTATATGGAATTGGTGGATGGTGTTAAAGAAGTTAAAACCTTGTAAAGGTCCTAACTTTGCAAAACAGCCATGATTGATCCAAACCAATTTGACAGTGCGAATCAGCTCTCTGAGGCGGTCATTTAGAGGGGCTGCATCGTAGACTTTTGAAGTATGTTTCGTTTCGGCGCGCGGACTCTATATAATGGCATAAGGACTGCTTTCAGAGGGGGGCGGGGCCCCATTTCCCGGCCCCCCAATTAAAAGCCCCCCATGGGGGGGGAGGTGAACGAGGCGCAAGCGAAAAACGTCGCTATGCACTTGTGTGTATGTCTAATCACCCTGATCTGACCTCTAATCATCTGCAATCCTTCTAATCAATCCCTCTATCGCGTTCTATCGTTGTTAGCGCTGCTACAAGACTTGTTCACGGAGACACGAGACGAGCAATGTGCATGCTGCATGCGAGATGAGCACACCTGTGGTTTATACCTGATTCATTGAAGTCTTTTTGTCGATTTTCGAATTCTCTGATTTTTGACCCTTCTGGCAGTGTGGGTGGTATCTGTATTGTTATTTATTAATGTGTGTCTCGTCATTTTCCGGGTTACGTGAGACATACGTTTATAATCTCATTATTTCTGTATTTTCCAGCGCTTCGCTAGGAGCCGCTCCTGCGCGCCGCCTTTTTATGCGTAGGAATTTCTTGATTTAAAAAATCTAGAGATGACTATAATTTTTATAAAAATGTGCTTCTGATGCACAATTGGATTCTGCTCAGGTGTGTTGTCTTAGAAAAATTCTACGCCGTCAATTGACAAATTTTGGTGTTGTCGCTTCGTGTTTGCGTGGATTCGTCCGTAATTCTCCCATTCCTGCCTCTGCAGATATCCTCGCGAAAGCGTCGCTGAGTAGGCCGCGATCGGGCCGAAAAGCAGCAGCCAGGAGACTAAGCAGAACCCAAGACCCCACCAAGGGGCAATTTAATTTTTTTAACGACTCCCTTCGCCCTAAGACAGGTCACAGGTCGCCAGCAGGTTTACGAGAACCCATGCGGGTGTGTATATTGTGTCTTGCGTTGGGTTCATGTCGCGCTGCGTCTTGGAGGGAGGGATGCACATGGACATGTTTTGGCATGCTCCCAAACTAACCGAACCAAGCGACAGGAACCCCAGCAGCGCCATGAGCGCTGAGCTTCCTGTAGGATATGTTACGAACAAAGCAGCAAAAAGGCGCCAGCCATGGTGAGTGTCCATTTTTCTGTGTGAGGGAAACTATAGATATTTTAAAGTAGATGTGGAAACCAAGGAAAGGCCAAGAAAAAAATCCCTTTTTCCTAAAGATGCGACAGTGGTGGCCACCACAGCACAAGGGGGGAGTAAGAAGAAGTGCTTTTCCAATGCTTTGAGGCATACTCTAGTTGTATTAGAGATGCACTGAGCACACAGGCATTTCTATCTTAGTATTGGCCCAACCAAAAGTGGTGATAACACATTTTGACCTATGAAACCAAACACCTAATCAGGATATGGAGTGGACCCCTTAATCCCCTATCCATGTGAGGCAATTCATCTTTTCCTGAGTTGACTGAGAACTGACATATCCAGGGCAGAGCCTATGAATTTATCTATGTTTTCTCATGAATTCTTAGCTGTCCTAGTTGTATGCACCCTAGAGGGCTGGGCACCTCTTTTTGAGAGGTCCTGGGTTCGATTCCCAGTCAGCCTAGCTAAGTAGAAAGATCCCATGTGACATGGCAGTGACCTCATCGCCACATGCCCTGCCACCTCAGCACATATGGGACCCAAAACAAAGAGTGCACATCTCCTGAGGTGGCACTATGGAGATTGAGTGACCATGGGGCAGTTTACCAACTCTTTTTCCAAAGCATTTCAGCTATCTTTGTGAATATGCAATCAGATGTGCCTTGAGTTGCAGTTTCTGTGAATATCCTTTCATCTTTCACTGTTTACACTGCAGCCCTTCATGCTTTGATCCTGATTCTCTTCTACTTGCTTATCTCTGGCTTGGGCTATCCTGGATTGATTGTATTTCAGCAACTAAAACATTTTCATCTTCAAAAAACAAGCAGCAGGAAGCCCTACACCAGCAGCAAGCAGCAGGAGAGGCACAAACACAGTGTTGAAATCACTATAAACTTTTCTCTCTGGGTGGCAGAGGGGGGGGAAGGAAAAACGAGAAGAACCAACAACTCTATCGTGGACGGGGGCCGCCGAGAAAGAAAAAGAATCCGCTGTCCCCGAGTGGAGAGCGGTGCCTAAGAGTGCGGAGTACCCCTCGGAGCCTACGGCCCCTTGGACCGGTGTGGAAGAGTACTCCTCTTCGTTGGGAAACATCAATCCCGTCAGGAAAAATGTTTTAACTTCCCCCAGGAGACCCTCATACACGCCTTCTCACCCTACGGACACGTGTACACTTTCTGCGGTGAAGGTTGCACCAGGTGCATCCCCAACCATGGCTCCCCCCGCGCACCACCGGTACCAAATGCCTATGGTGCAAAATAGCTACACCAAGGTCCTGGAGGATAGTGTCATGCCCCCACCGCATTTTAATTGGCAACTAGAGGGCTACGACGAGTGGGTGGAGAAATTGCATCAATGGTTGGCGGGGTGTGATCCCTCATGCAGGAAAACTAACGAGGTGCGCTTGATTTTGAGCACCTTGCCCCCGTGTCTAAAAAGGATCATCAACACAAGGATTGCCAGGCCACTCAACACACACCGACGGCCCCCACCCTCAGAAATTTGGGAGTCTTTGGAACACCGTTTCCATGAGTATGATCCCTCAAGGGCCGATGAACGATGGCGAGCCCTCACCCCCAGGGTGGTTGAAGGGGTAGTGTTCCTTATCGACTTGGAGGAGTTCTATACTCGTTGGCAACGTTTGTTGCCTTTGAGTAACGAGACCCGGCCCCACGTGATCCAGGAGCAGCTCCTAAGCAAGGTCCCATGGATCAAGGATACAGTGGTGAAAAAAAAGAGGGCAAAACCGCCACGGCAGCCGTGTGGTTCATTTTAGTGGTCTTGACCCTTCGCCAGGTCGTGCTTTGTTTGAGAAAGAGCTCATGAAGTATTGTGCTCAATGTTGTACTACGGTTCGCCAGATTGTGTCCTATGCGGGTCCGGGGGTGATAGTTGATTGCAAAGACCCATATCGACTACAATGGGTCTTGCCGCTCAAAAAGACACATCACATGATAGGCGGAACCATGAAGCTGGAGAAACGTACGCCTCGTTTGAAGCCTGAGGATATCTATCCCTTGCCCTGTAAAGACGTTTCGAAGAGGAATGCCATTGACCGTCTCAACCGAGGAGGGAAGACAACGGTGACCTACACTCATCGCCCATCTCCCCATAAAACCACGGTGAATGCGGTTAATGCGGATGCTACGGCAAACCCGAACGCCGACTAACCTGCTGACACCTCCGTCAATGCCGTGGGTCACCCTAAGCCCACGGCAAAGAGGACCGTGAATTTTCTTCTTCAAGCCTCGGGTCTAAACCACCAGGTCCTAATCAACCCGTTTGGGTTCCGTGTTCCGGGCATTGAAAGAAACGTAGAACTATGGACTACCGCATCGATTTGGGTGTCATTAACGGCACCATTTTGGCGTCCATGCCCCCACGGTGCTCATTTTCCCCCTTTACCGTCCCTACCGCCTTTTTTGCCACCACCTTTAGGTTTTCCACCCTTGGGCTTACCCGCTTTGACAGCCCACTCCATGTTCTGGGGAACCGCCCAATGGGAGTCATTGCACGGGGAACTGTTGGTAGGAGTGCCCGGAGGCGCCGACTTCGAAGGAAGCAACCCTCGGGCACCCCTAAGAAACTATGGTGGCTCTCCTTCCTTCGAGATTCATGAAGGGGCATATCCTGACTAGCGAAGCTCAAACCAAACCGTCTGTTTGGGTTGTTTTGCCTAATGGACAATTGAAGACTCTCCGTGCTTTGGTGGATTTGGGGTGCCAAGCGGTCGCTTTGGCGAACCCAAATGCTTTTGGAGAACAAATCTCTGAAACATTTCAATCCCCCCCACGGAGGCACCTGCTCCAAGCTGACAACGAGACACCTTTGCCGGGGGGGGGGGGGGCGAGCAAATCGATGTCAAAATTCAATTTACCGGGGTCGTGTATGGTTTCGTTTCACTTTCTTGTGTGGCATAATATGGCGTGTCCACATCCCTTGTCCCGAGTTTACCTTGGAATATGGTTCTGGGGCACCCATGGGGTTATGAACATTGTGTAAACAGAAATCGCCCGTTCGGATTTTTTAAACTCTCACCATCTAGCGCACCGCTGTTGTTTTTTTTTTTGCAGACTTCCGTGAAGCTCCACGAAGCGGCAAATCATTTTTGGTCAAACCCATTCATGGTAAAGTGTCACATCAGTCTGTTCGGGGCGTAAGCGTTCGAATCATTGGAGCGGCCACACCAATGCACGCGGCCCCGACGATTGTGTTTACGCCGCCAGATGGTGAACCGCCTAACCTTGTTGAGGTCGAGAAGCACATATTCTATGCATTGACCGCTTCCTCCATGGCTCCCCTGCAGGATTGGGATTGTGCGTTGGACCTCGTGGAATTTGCTCCCGAAACCCTTGCTCGTGATTTCCTACCTACACGGCGTGAATGGTCCATGTGAAAGCAGTCCGACTATGGCCTCACTTAGTATTGGGCCAAGCCTGTTAAAGATCAATTTGGCAAAAACCACAACGTGGACGCCTTCAATAGGATCCCGGGTATGGCTCAGGCTACCCGTTGGGTTTCGCCGCTCGATAATTTCTTTTCCACTCCCGCGGACCCATTCAAATTGTATTGGATGTGCCCTCACTACGATCTGTTTTCCGGTTGTGTCCGGAAAGTTGGGCAAGAGAAACTGTGAGCCATTGTCGTAGGGCCAGAGTGGACACATAGGGAGTGGTGAAAACCTCTTTTGGAAATTACTTTGCAGGGGTACCACCTTTCTGGGCCGGAGACGAAGGCCCGTCTTTATCAGGATGACCACCTGACGCCCCTCCCTTAACGGCGTTGCTCGACGGTGGCAGTATATGTGGACGGGGGGCTTGAGGAGGAGAATGTGACGGCCCCTAAATGTCATGTGGCCTCCGTTTTGGCACCGGCCGTCCCTAACCCAGATACGGATGACGAGCCGGGCATGACCTCGGAGGAGGAGTTTGAGGATCAAAGGGTGCCAATGTAATAGGTTAGGATACCACGTGATTGTCGCACACAGCAGCGGACAGACTTCTGTGACCGTTGCACATAGAAGCAAGCAGATTTTAGTTTTAGATGTCGGAGTTAAATCCAAAATCAGCAATTTGCAATTATTCGGATTGATAGGATAAATGCAAATGCACTGCCGGAGTGGACGATCGCTGGATGGGGGGCCGATCAAAAACTCCTTGTGGCGGTGCTAATAGTGTTAGTTCTATCCTGTCACCAAACGGGATACGAATCGGAACGCAGGGCAACGCCGGTGGATGATAGAAGGCCCGGAATTGTGATCTGGCTATACCCTGGATGTGGTGCCTCCGCCCACGGCGGCCGGCCCCGTAAAGAGGGCTGCATACTAGTTAATGGGCGCTTTTGCTTGGGCAATCGCCACGCCTACCTGTATGGGGCATTGAGAGGGCCTTGAAGCCGGAGGGGGCCGAGTGCATGAGGAGTTGAATAAAAAGTGACTGAGGTAGGCGCACTAAAGGAAGGTAAGTAGGTCGGTCGTTGCTCTGCAACATGACTCCCTTTTGAGTGCGTCACAATGATGCATTCATGTGTGCCACATGTGTGTTGATAATGACGAGTGGTTATGAATATTTGGGTTTGGAATGTCATGACCTGAGTGTGAGTGCATTTAGGTTAAATGCTTGCAGGCATGAATCACTCCAATTAATCCGAATTCCAACCGCGAGAGGTTAATTAGGAGTGGGGAGGTCAAGTGTCATGACATGTGGGTTGGGACAAGCTTGATGCATGGTATGTGGAGGAGGTCAAGGTATCCATGCCTGTATGCATGCATGCATGTGTTTGTGTACCCATGCATAATCCAATACAAATGAATGATGAATTTGTTTTCTTTTTCATTCATTTCGTCAAAGGGTGAGAGGGATATCAAGAATTCCCATACTTGGGTGAGGATCTCTCTTTCTACATCTCTCTCAATCTTTAGGATAAGGGATGTTTCATTATCTTCCGCTCTCTAGGCGGAACGGTCTCTCCTTTGCTCTCCACTTCTTGGCGTTATGGTTGGGGCCATTGAGGTTGGAGATATTTTAGGACTTCCATGCTCTGGTGCCTATGGCATGATATGAGAATATCAATCATCTCCCCCCAACATCAACTCACGGAGGTAACATGTATGCATAAGAGCCATTCACATGTCAATTTCATCCAACCCAATCTCTCTCTCTCTCTCTCTCCCTCTCTTCCCCTAACAACTGTTCCCAGTGTCTCAACTTGATTATAGCTATTGTGTGTGATTCCTCACTCAGGACTCCTTTCATTTTGTGCAACTTACAAGCTCAAATGGCACACGTGGACTTGGATTCCGAGGCTACAGGTATTATTAAGGAATAACACGGACTTGGACTGGGATCAATGGAGAATGTGTGCCTCCAGACTTGTCTTGCTTGTTGCTGCTTTGCCGTTGGTAGGGACTTGTGATTTTCATTTTCACAAAAAATTTCAAAATCTAAGAAAGTCCAGAAAGAACCACTAGCTAAAATGGAACCAGGAAGGGATTCAGCAAAAGAGATTCATAATCAACCACCTGAGCACCCAGGCTCAACAAAAAGCTTATTACATGGTAGCAGCAAAACGGTAAACGATGCTACGCTTCCCCAGATACCCCACCCCAGTCCACAGGATCTCATTGGCTATGAAGAATCAACCAGCTCGAGGCCACCTCAGTCCGAGTCTCGGTCGGAGGCTTTGAGCAAACAATCAGAGGATCCCATACAACCTAGACCACCCCATGAACAGGGGTTGGCGGTCCTGGATACCTCCATTGACAAGTTAAACTCCGTGTCTAACATAGGCCTTGCTCAAACAAAAAAACCCCTCCCCTCCTTGCCGACAGCCTTGCCATGCGTTGACTTGCAAAACAACGCCTCGGAGTCCCCAGCCACAATGCACGACAATGATGGCCTCGTCCAAGACGGCGACGAGCAGGACCATGAGACCTCCATGGACGAGGATGGGGGTGCAGCAAGCGCCGATGCGGAGCCTCATGTGCGGAAGCGGCAAAGTGGGCAACCAGCATCAACAACACGCAAGGGCCTTACCCATGGCGGTTTGCCCGTCGGCCACGCCAACTCCGACACGATCACCGATCTACGCATCATGAAGCTCATTTGCGCCTTCCACCGCCAACGCATCGCAGCACGCTTGGCGAAGCACGAGCAGCGCACCCAAACCCCCGAGACATCGAGCTCAACACGGCACGGCAAGCGGGCCCCGATGTCGAGACCTTCCACAACATCGGCGGTGAAGGACGTGATCAAACAGGCGCAACGAGCGGAAAACGAGAACGTCGTCCACCGTCGCCGCGTCAAGGCGATGCAACAAGAGATGGACATCCTCAAGAACACGATGAAGGAGCTTCGCAAAGAAAGGTATCCTCCAACCAACGCAGAGGGTTTGAGTGACACCAGCCCCCAATGAGTGGATATTCTCAATCGGTTGGAAAGCATCGAGCGGGAAAATCAACAACTCAAAGGTGAATCACAACAAAGCCGGGATGACAACCGCAAGATACGGAATGAACTTCAGGATGCCTTCCGGAAAATCCAAGGTGCGTCCAAAGAACAAGGCTGTCGCCTAGAAACAGTAGAATACTCTCTTAACTATACTGACTAGCACGCCGGACGCATGGCGACCGCTGGGCAATTGTGGAGAGTCAAGTGCGGGATGAGGCCAAAGGGCGCCGTAGTAAATTGCCATGACGCCAGGAGGCAGGTGAGCAAACCGAAAAATGGATTAAATTGGTTGACAGCAAGGCCGACCGTGTTCTAGCAAGACAACCATCGGTTTCTACGGAGCACACGAGGGTACCAGACGGAGCTTTCAGTGACGAGGTTAATGTGGCCTCGATGGATGCCGAAGGGCACGGTGACCGAGCACGCAAAGCACCAAATGAGGCCATGGGTGCGATGCAGGAAGTCAAGATTCTTGTGCACGACGTGCAATCGAATTTCGGGGACATGGCGTCATGGAGTGCCGCAATGAAGGACACCGCCAATGTGGTGAGGGGTCAAAAGAAGGCCATCCACTACAACATCACAGAGGTGAAAACAAAGATCAAGATGGCCATCGGCAGCATGGTGGCCCAAGCGGAGGGATCACGCACAAGTTTGGACTGTGCCAAGACTGAATTTGTTTCAACTTGACCAAGAACGACAAGCGGACATGGACCAAGGCATGAAGCTCATCAAGCAGCACGCAGCCGCACTGGATGCGATGGTCCGAGAAATGCACGCCGGCATGGAAACCACAGCCCATGACATGCGCAATGTCCAAGCCGACGCGACCAACAAGTTGGTGGCCATCCACAAGTCAAAAGATGACGTGGCTGCGAAGGTTGAAGAAATGAAGCAACTTCACATTGACATCATCAAATACATCACGAAGAAACGCTGAGAGAGTGGAATGGGATCAAAAAGGAGTCCCAGCCCGGGCACCGACTCTCACAATCCCTTGCACAAGAAGTGTGCCACTCTGGAACGGCCTAATTGAGTCGAACGAGCGTTCTCAACGGAGTTGAACGAGATCAATAAAACATCGACCACCATGGAGGAAGAACTGGAGAAGGTGGAGAACAAAAATCAGCGAATCAGACGCTGCCAGGAGAAATCCAAGTTGGACGACGGGTGTGACGGCCTCCACGATCTCCACCGAGAAATTGAGGAGAAAGTCCTTGGGGTGCAGAACAAATTGAGCAAAGTGGACCAAAGAATCAAGGAGAAAGCTGACACCAACACCGAGGAGTTCGATGCACTAGCGGCAAATGTTCGAGAAAATTTGGGTCGGGTCGAGGAAAAAATCGAGCATCACAAGGATGACATGGCCAGGAGCATAAGACTGCTCCGAGAGGATATGGCCGACGCACTACATAAGTGAAGTACCAACATGGCCGAAAAAATTGAGAAGAAGGCGATAGACATGCGCGAAGAGGTAGAATCCGATTTCATCAAGCGTACCGGGACGATGTGGACGGGACGTACACCAATATGGTAAACCGTCTACAAACGAAGCTTGCAGACCGAGACGCCAAAAGGATGTACGTGTCCATGCCAACTCCAGCAACAACCAAGAGGACGGGTCCGTTCACAAAGGCGACTACCACATTTTCAATTCCAATCGACACGCCGCGGGACGATGAGGATAGCATCTGCGCCACGGAGTCCGTTGAAGGTCCAAGTAGGTCAGTGGCCCGTGAGGCCGTATGACTGCGGGCATCACCACTCTGGATGCCGGCCCAATTTGGAGAAATTCTCTATTGGTACAGCTCACCACGAGAAACTTCTCTACAATCGTGGTGGCAACAAACCGGGCAGTTGTTCACAGAAGATGAGTTTTTGGTTCCCGGACGAGCACTACAAGCTCCGGCGTCGAGGAAAGGCCGCACCATTCGTCCTATTGGTATATGGCTGTGCGCTGCATTCCTTGACGTATGACCTGAGCGCCAATATGGCACGGAGACTCGTGCCTTGAATCCAGAAAAAAGGGACACACCAGGCATGTTCGGCAAAGATGCCAACTCCTGGATTGATGACCGCACCAAGGGCAACATGCAAAACGATGGAAACGTTCCACATTGGGATTCCGAGCCGGCAAACAGGAAGAAGTGGTTGAACGATTTCCTCCCGTGGCGACATCGCCGCAAAAGAAGGTTTAGCAACGAGCCTCAAGTTGACGTCCTGATGTCGGTATTGGACGAAAAGAACCTCAAGTAAGCCAGGGAAAGTCAACTTGAAGACGAAGGAGTTGAACATGACTTTGCTGCGGCATGGCGAATCGTTACGGCTGCAGTATTGCAGCATGAGTACAAGGTCAAGGCGGAATTTAAGGGACTCGTGATCGACACTTTCCAGCACATTACGGCTGAAGCATGAGTTGTCTTCTGGGCTGATTTGCAACGGCATGGTGCCTAGGTCAAGGGCGGAATGACTCACTTGATGGAACAGATATACCACTATCGCGACCAACGGCCCAAAGGTGAATTATCGGAGCGCATGGAACGCCGGATGCATGAGGACGAAGCGGCATATTGTCCCTTCGCATACATCTAACTCTTCGCATGGATTTGTGGACAATTGGTGACTCGTGACCACCCTAAAGAATCCCAACGACAGATTATGGGCGTGGTTCACACCGAATCTGTCAAGGCCAGGCGTCGTCATGATCGACGAGACTCCCGAGAACATCCCCTGGAACGATCACAGTCCTGGGGACGAAATCACCGAAGCGGAAGAGAGCGATCACGATCGAAAGATTGACGAGAGCACCGAAGCGGACGAGACGGCAGCGCATCGTCCACCCCTACATCAGGAACGCGACCACCGAGGCAAGAAGGGAGTCGGGACAACAATAAGGGTGGGCGTGACCATCGAGAAGGATGCCGCCGAGACCGAGACGTCGGGCGGCCTGGAGTAGATCACAAGGGTCAGCATCTACCAGGTCTTTTTGGACATCTTGAGGAACAGGATGGGAACGAAGTCGTGATGACTCTCCGAGCACGAGAACATCATCACGTACATCCCGGTCTGCTGCTGGCGAGCAACGATGCTTTCACTCCGGCCAATACAGCCATTTCCAAAATGATTCCCCGAGCAAACCCAAGAAGACAAACACGTCGCAGGGGAAGGACAGAAAAAGATCGACCAAACCCCAAAAGGGGAAGTCGGGCACGAAGTAGGACAGGGCAGGCCGCAAGGCGCGCAAAATCGAGTTCGACGAAGATGCCCTGGACCAGCGGGAGGAGGCAAAGAATTGCAACTCCACCAACCTCTAGGGAGGCAGACGACCCCAGCGGCACCGAGAACAGAAAGTGGGAAGGAGCCGCGACGCCGTGGAGTCAGAGCCTGTCAACCAGATTCCGAAGAAGGCTGTTTGGCAAGTCCACATCAACCAAGTCATCAATCCGAGGATGGCGGAACGTCGTCGGCTAGATATTTGGTTAGATGAGATCGGGGAGGAGATCGAGAGACCTCGCATCCGAAGGGGCATGTCAAACCCGGAGGACAATCGAACGCAAATGCTCATCTCAACGAAGCTAGAGTTGGTCATCAACGATACACGCCCCCTCAACATTGAGGCGTTTGCGGACACCGGCTCAGAAATGGAGGTAGGTAGGTAGGTCTCTTCGGGAGTTCGGGATGCCTCCTTTGACAATGCAGGAAGATGGTCTTACCAAGAAGACGTCCTCTTCCTCCCACTGCCCTAGTTCGGGTGTCTCTTAAGCCGCTCCCGCAGGTGCTTGGGAAGGCAGTGTCGAGGCCACCCGGTCCAGGTGTCCCGGGTGGAAGGGTGTCCCCACATGTGTCCGGGTAGGGCCACATGCCCCCTCCTTTGGGCGGCAGCTCTGGCAGCTGCCCAGCCGTGTGGAGTATGTCTCACCACAAGGGGTATTGCTCCCGCTAGTCTACGGTACGACCGCCTCACCCTTGTCGCTTGAGTTGCGGGGCCTCTCTGCTTGGCAGGCGACCCCCTCCTGGACTGTGTACCGGCTGACCTGTCAACGGTTGCTTCCATGGCTCCCGGTGACGTTTGCCATGGTCCCCGATGCAGCCTGGCCGGGCTCGGACGAGCGGCTTTGGGCTACCGCCCCTGCTGCTGGCCCGGTGAGTCGGCTGGGTTGCCCCAGTGCGCCCAACCCATGGGGTTTTCGTTCTTTCCTGTCCGTCAGCCGCCCTACGTGTGCACGTGTGTGCGGTGTCCTGGGCCACTTGGCTCCTGTTCACCGGTGTGCCCGCTTGGTGCGTTGCTTTGCTTGTGCGGTGTCCTGGGCCGCTTGGCTCCTGTTCACCGGTGTGCCCGCTTGGTGTGTTGCTTTGCTTGTGCGGTGTCCTGGGCCACTTGGCTCCTGTTCACCGGTGTGCCCGCTCGGTGTGTTGCTTTGCTTGTGCGGTGTCCTTGGCCACTTGGCTCCTGTTCACTGGTGTGCCCGCCGGGTGCGTTGCTTGGCGTGTGCGGTGTCCTGGGCCACTTGGCTCCTGTTCACCGGTGTGCCCGCTTGGCGCGTTGTGTTGCGTGTGCGGTGTCCTGAGCCACTTTGCTCTTGTTCACCGGTGTGCCCCCTGTGTGTGCTGTGTGGCGTGTGCGGTGTCCTGGGCCACCTGGCTCCTGTTTACCGGTGTGCCTGCTTGGTGCGTTGCTTTGCGTGTGCGGTGTCCTGGGCCACTTGGCTCCTGTTCACCGGTGTGCCTGCTCGGTGTGTTGTTTTGCTTGTGCGGTGTCCTGGGCCACTTGGCTCCTGTTCACCGGTGCCCCTGCTCGGTGCGTTGCCTGTGTGTGCGGTGTCCTGGGCCACCTGGCTCCTGTTCACCGGTGTGCCCGCTTGGTGTGTTGTTTTGCTTGTGCGCTGTCCTGGGCCACTTGGCTCCTGTTCACCGGTGTGCCCGGTCGGCGTGTTGTGTTGCGTGTGCGGTGTCTTGGGCTATTGGCTCCTGTTCACTGTAGTGCATGCTCGGCGTGTGGTGTTGCTTGTGCGCTGTCCTGGGGCACTCGGCTCCTGTTCACCGGTGTGCCTGCTGTGTGTGCTGTGTGGCGTGTGCGGTGTCCTGGGCCACCTGGCTCCTGTTCACCGGTGTGCCCGCTCGATGCGTTGCTTTGCGTGTGCGGTGTCCTGGGCCACTTGGCTCCTGTTCACCGGTGTGCCCGCTCGGTGTGTTGCCTGGGTGTGCAGTGTCCTGGGCCACTTGGCTCCTGTTCACCGGTGTGTCCGCTCGGTGTGTTTTTTTGCTTGCGCGGTGTCCTGGGCCACTTGGCTTCTGTTCACCGGTGTGCCCGCTCGGTGCGTTGACTGTGTGTGCGGTGTCCCGGGCCACTTGGCTCCTGTTCACCGGTGTGCCCGCTCGGTGTGTTGCCTGGGTGTGCAGTGTCCTGGGCCACTTGGCTCCTGTTCACCGGTGTGTCCGCTCGGTGTGTTTTTTTGCTTGCGCGGTGTCCTGGGCCACTTGGCTTCTGTTCACCGGTGTGCCCGCTCGGTGTGTTGACTGTGTGTGCGGTGTCCCGGGCCACTTGCCTCCTGTTCACCGGTCTACCCGCTTGGTGCATTGTTTTGCTTGTGCGGTGTCCTTGCTGACTTGGCTCCTGTTCACCGGTGTGTCCGCTCGGTGTGTTGTGTTGCGTGTGCGGTGTTCTGGGGCCCTTCGCTCCTGTTCACCAGTGCGCTCGCCCGGGGTGCTGTGCGGTGTCCTGGGCCCCTTGGCTCCTCTTCACCGGTGTGCGGGCTCGGTTTGTTGTGCTGTGGGTTGTGTGTGCGGGGCGTCGCTGCGGGGCGCTCACTCGCCCATCCGGACGGTGGCTATTCGTAGCCGGCAGGGGCTGGGTATCCTCCGGGCGCGCACTCGTCCGTCCGGACGGCGGCTGTTCGTAGCCGGCAAGGGCTGGGTACCCTCCAGGCGCACACGTGCCCATCCGGACGGCGGCTGTTCCCCAGCCGGCAGGGGCTGGGTTCGCTGCCGGGCGCGCACACGTCCGTCCGGACGGCGGCTGGTCTTGCTTGGCACCTGTCCTCGTGCCGTGGCCTGTTGCGTGTTGTGCGCGCTCTCCGGGTTTGCCGCGGCCGTCGCTGCTTGGCACCTGTCCGTGTGCCTTCATTGTGGCCTGCGGCGTGCCTCTCTGGCGTGCCCCGTGGCCCCGCGTGGTGCGCCGCGCCTCGTCCCGTCCGGTTGCTCTCGGTGCTCCGGTCGGCTTTCCCGACGCCGTGGTGCCTTTGCCCAACCCGGCGGCTTGCGCCCCCGGCTTTACTCGGTGGCTGCGCGGGGCACCCAGAGGCCGGACGAGAACCGGGCTCATTGTGCCTGCCGCTGGCCCCCGCCGAGGCAGGGGCGCTGGGCTCGCTCCGTGTCGTACCCGTTCGGGGCCCCGCGATGGGGTTGTCCCTGGCGGGTCCCTCCGGCGTCGGTCTTGGGCTGTGTGCGCTGCGGTGGTTTGCGTGTGTGGACCCGGTCACTGACGCGTCGGGTTTCCCGTACCGTTCGTTGTTCGACGGGGGACTCGGCCGGTGCACCGGGGCTGTTTCGTGTGGACGCCGACACCTCCCCTTGCAGGTCGGAGGACGGCACGCCCGGGTCCCGTGCGTGTGTGCGTGTGCTTGCTCTTCTGGGCTGGGTCGTGCGGGCCGGCCTCCCGGACGCATTTTGGTGCGCCTCACCTTTTTTTTTGGCCATTTTGTCTTTCTGCTTTGCTTGGCCCCCTGCGGGCTGGGGCTGCCCCTGTCTTGGTCCTTTCTTTGCCCTCCCCTCCGCTTTTTGCTTTTTTTTCGTTTCTCTGTTGTTGTGTCTCTTGCACCCCCTTTGTCTCCTGCTTTCTTTGGTTTCCGGCCCCGGTTGCCCTCGGCCTTGGCGCTGTGTGTTTTTGGTTTCGTTGGCCTCGCGCTTCTCAGCTCTCCCTGTGCTCTCGCTTCTTTGGTGTTGCCTGGCCGTTGGCTGCTCTCCGGCGGTTGCCCCCCCCCCCCCTTTTGTGTCTCGCTGTTGTTGCCGCCGCTTGGTGCCTTCCTTTTTTTTTCTTCCTTTTGGCGCCCCCGTTGTCTCCGGCTTTCTCTGGTTTCCGGCCCCGGGTGCCCTGGGCCTTGGCGCTGTGTTTTGTTTGTTTTGGGGGCCTCCGGCTGCCCGGCTCTCCATGCGCTCTCGTCTGGTTTGTGTGTTCCGCCTGGTTGTTGGCTTCTCCCTGGTGGTTGCTGCTTCCCCCCCCCCCCCCGCGCGGTGCTCCTTTTTTTTTTCTTGCATTGTGCGCACTCGTTGTCTCTGGCTTTCTCTGGTTTCCGGCCCCGGGTGCCATGGGCCTCGGCGCTGTGCGATTTTTGCTTTGTTGGCCTCCCGCTTCTCGGCTCTCCGTGCGCTCTCGCCTCTTTCGTGTTTTCTGCCTGGCCGTTGGCTGCTCCCTGGTGGTTGCTGCACCCCCCCCCCTTTTTGTCTCGCGGTTTTCGTCGCTGCCGCTCGGTGCTGTGTGCCGTGTGCTGTGCTGTGCTGTGTGTCCCGGGGTGTGGTGCTGCGCCGCGCTGCTGCGCGTTGTGCCGCCCGGTATTGTGCTGTTGTGTGCTGTGTTGTTTTGTTGCGTTCGTCCGGTGCCGCTGCCTGTTGTGCCGTGCCCTCTGGCGCTGCCCGGCGCCCTGGGGCCCTGTGCTCTGCGGCCCTGTGTATTTCGGTGTTCCCCCGCGCTGTGTGCTCTGTGCTGTGTGTGTTTTGTCGTGGTTTGGTGGTGCGCGCTGTTGTTCGCCGCTCAGCTTTGTGCTGTTTGTGTCCTGGGGTGCTGTGCTGTGCGTTCCCTGTCCTCTCCGCTCTGTGCGGTGCTGTGCTTTGCTATGCTGGTGCGCTTGCGTTGTGCTGTTCGTGTGGTGTGTGCTGTTGCTGGCGCCTGGTGTTGTGGTGCGCTGCTGTGTGTTGTGCTGTTTCGGTTGGTGTGCTGTGGTCCGGTGCTGGGTCTGGCGGCCCGTGGTGGTCTGCTGGTGGCGTGTTTTGGTGTCGGTGTCCCCGTCTGGCTGCGTGGTCTGCTTCCCTGTGGTTGGTGTGGCTTGCTGTGGTGCCCTGCTTTCCTGTGTCGTGTTCTGTGGTGCTGTGCTGTCGCGTGGTGCTGTGCTGTCGTGCTCTGCTGTCGTGTTGCGATGCTGTTGGTGCTTGCTTTGCCCTCCTGTGGCCTGTCGTGCTGTGCTGTGTTGTGCTGCTTGTTGGCTGTGCTGTTTTGTGCCCGGTCGTGGTGTCTGCGTGCTGTGGTGCTCTTTCCCTCGTGCTGTGCGTTCCCTGTCTTCTCCGCTCTGTGCGTTGCTGTGCCTTGTTGTGCTGGCTGTGGTGCCCTGCTTCCCTGTGTCGTGTGCTGTGGCGCTCTGCTGTCGCGTGGTGCTGTGCTGTCGTGCTCTGCTGTTGTTTTGCGGTGCCGTTTGTGCTTGCTTTCCCCTCCTGTGGCCTGTCGTGCGGCGCTGTGCTGTGCTGTGTTGTGCTGTTGGTTGTCTGTGCTGTTTTTTGCCTGGTGGTGGCGTTTGTGTGCTGTGTTGCCCTTTCCCTCCCTGCCGGCACGCATGCAACAATACCACACACTGAAAAAAAACCAGCCTGCATTATTTATTTAATTCTTCGCCTCGCTGCTCCTGTGTTTCGCACGCCCGTTGACACCTCTTGACACCTGTAGCAAAAAGGGGGCAAACACAACGAGGGAGGCGAAGGAACATGGAGGGTAAAAAAGGGTGAGAGGGAGCGAGGGCAGGGACCTAACGTGTTAGCCTATTTTGTTTTTACGTGTTTTACGCGCTGCTCGCGACGTCGTTTTTGCTAACGGTTGGGCATACGAGTATCGAGGGACACGTCGTTTTGTTCGTTCGTTGGTTACGGCGCTTACGGCGCTTTAGGTTTACCTACTTAAGCCGTAAAACATTTTCGTTCGTCTTTTAACGCGTTGCGTCGCGGACTTTTTGCCTAGCCGTTTTCTATGCCGCTTAATCTGCAGTAACGGGCACAGAGGTAGGAGGGAAGGTACATGGAGAAAGAGTAAGGAAGAGAAACAGTGCGAGACGGAGGTCGTGGGTTGTTAGAAAAATATTTTTCGGTTTTTACGTGCTGCTCGCGAAGCGTTTTTCTTTACCTACACGGCGTGTTAGAGGGCGTCACACCAAATCTGTCAAGGCCATTGAGGACAGGCGTCGTCATGATCGACGAAGCTCCCGAGAACATTGCCCGGTACGATCACAGTCCCGGGGACGAAATCACCGAAGCCGAAGAGACCGATCATGATGGAAAGATCAACGAGAGCACCGAAGCGGACGAGACCGCAGCGCATCGTCCACCCCTACATCAGGAACGCGACCACCGAGGCAAGACGGGAGTCGGGACACCAATAAGGGTGGGAGAGACCATCGAGAAGGATGCCGTCGAGACCGAGACGTCGGGCGGCCGCGGAGTAGATCACAAGGGTCAGCATCTACCAGGTCTTTTTGCACATCTTGAGGAACAGGATGGGAACGAAGTCGTGATGAGTCTTCGAGCACGAGAACATCATCACGTACATCCCGGTCCGCTACTGGCGAGCAACGATGCTTTCACTCCGGCCAATACAGCCATTTCAAATATGATTCCCCGAGCAAACCCAAGGAGACAAACACGTCGCAGGGGAAGGACTGAAAAAGATCGACAAAACCCCAAAAGGGGAAGTCGGGCAAGAAGTAGGTCAGCGCAGGCCGCAAGGCGTGCAAAATCGAGTTGGACGAAGATGCCCTGGACCAGCGGGAGGGGGCAAAGAACTGCGACTCCACCAACCTCTAGGGAGGCAGACCACCCCAGCGGCACCGAGAACACAAAGTGGGAAGGAGCCGCAACGCCGTGGAGTCAAGGCCTGTCAACCCGATTCCGAAGAAGGCCGTTTTGCAAGTCCACATCAACCAAGTCATCAATCCGAGAATGGCGGAACGTCGTCGGCTAGATATTTGGTTAGATGAGATCGGGGAGGAGATCGAGAGACCTCGCATCCGAAGGACCATCGAATGCAAATGCTTATCTCAACGAAGCTAGAGTTGGTCATCAACGATACACGCCCCCTCAACATTGAGGCGTTTGCGGACACCGGCTCAGAAATGGAGGCCCTTGTCGGAAGAGGATTATTCCCCCCCCACTTGTTAGAGAACGCCCAAAAAGCGGTCGCTCTCACCGGGGCCAGAAAAAGTCGCATTCATGGTGGCTCTCAAGGCGTCACTGTCCACAACACGATACCAGTGTGCCGCAAAGATGGTACACTAGTGCGATACAAGTGTTTGCTTGTTTTTGTGTATGTGGCGGATATCGGAAAAAAAATAATATTGGGATTTCCTTTCTTCCTTCGTTACAATCTTTGTGTGGTGCCGGGAATGCCAACCCTCATGCAAGTGCCTCGGTTTGTGAATAGTAAAAAAGGACTACCACGAAAACTTCGTTGCACGCGCGCAGCATCACCTCCTACATAACCACGCACGTCTCCAAGCACACAATCTCATAATGGAGTTCAATTACTCAAAAACACGGTGCAAAATGTCAAAATATCACGACACACAAGCAAATGTGACACATAACAGAAGAAGCACACAAACAGAAATTCACACGAAAAAAAAACCAGGATTTCAACAAACAAGGAATATTGTTGGCAACTCACGCGCACCAACTCTGCCTGTTCTCATGTTTTTCATTACTTCAGTCCTTGGTCTGACACTTTCCATCGTGAC
Organism: Eutreptiella sp. 'Long Island Sound 2002'; assembly: GCA_964036045.1. Lineage (NCBI taxonomy): Eukaryota > Euglenozoa > Euglenophyceae > Eutreptiales > Eutreptiaceae > Eutreptiella > Eutreptiella sp. 'Long Island Sound 2002'. The sequence continues at coordinate 98,222,219 of OZ038381.1, forward strand.
ATTGCACATTTGTGTGCTCATTGTGCAGCTAGGAGTGCCGGTTCAAGAAAGGAACTTATTTATGCAAAATCTCCATCGGCGCTCCCTCCTATTGATGGAATTCATTCAACAAGGGTTTGTACATCTCTCTTCTCACGAGCCATTCAAAAATGTTGACCAATGATCGACGGCACAGTCTATGAGAAGCTCATCGATATGGTTTCTCAAGAGGCAAGAATCACCGTAGGAAGGGGGTGCGGAAACTTACGATGGCCTTACAAGGTGAAGGTTCCATGTTTCACACCCTTCCCTCCTCTCCCCGACCACTTTCGCCGACCGGTCATCAAGGATCCATGCATCGCCAATGGCCAGAAATTCAGCAAGTTCCTCTCGCCGTTAGTGAAAATCAGAATAAGGTCAATTCTGTGAATAGTTCCCTTACCTCTTGCCATGCAGGTGTTGTTTTCTTCCCCCCTCATCATTCTCATGCTGTCTCCCTCCCCTCTTGCAGTGAACATTTGTTGAAAGTACAAAGGTTAACTGAACAAGCCATAATACCAACGCCTGCACTTGAGGATGATACAGGTTATGATTTGTATGCTTCAGCTCCGGTTTCTATCCATCCCTGGAGTAAAGCCCTCATTCCAACAGACTTAGGGATCCAGGGACCCCCGGGCACATATGTCAGGATAGCAGATAGGTCAGGATTATCATTGAAGCAGAGCCTCCATGTGTTAGGAGGTGTGGTAGACTGATCATACCGTGGAAATGTCAAGGTATTCCTATACAATGGGTCATCAATGCCTTATGAGGTACAACAGGGTGATAAGATTAGTCCATTCATCCTGGAAAGGTTCAGTAAGCCACCTATTGTGTTGGTGGATGAACTACCCTCTTCTGATCGAGGAATTTCAGGTTTCGGTAGCTCAGGTAACTCGGTACAGGATACTACCAAGGCTGGCTCTAACCACATTACTATCTCGAAGCATCAGGAAAGTCAGCAAACACACCCCTCCACACTAATGTCAGACATACGACACCTTTTGAATGGAACGGAGAGTTTGCAACCCAAGATGGCAGACTATCTCAGGTATGCTTCCGAACTCCGTTATGGAGATGTGCTACCATTGCTATTGCAAGCTTGCTTTGCTTTGGTATTGAAATTGCCTGCCTTGGAGAGGTTTTTATCCAATTCGCAGTCCTTATGCCTTGGGGCCAACCCTACAAATCGCCCAATGGAGGCGCCGACCACCCCAATATTGGGACAGGAGTTGGTCCAGAGAAATTGTGATCAACGGCAGCTGTCTGGAAACAGGGATTCTGCAAAGGACAGAGATTCTACCACCGTTAAGCCGCCTAGCTCGACACAGGATCCACTGGGGGACCAGTGGGCACCTGACGAGTTTCAGGGCAACTGGAGATATGCCAGATTGACCAACCCAACCCTGACGGCTCTCAACTTTATTTCCTGCTCGGTTGCAAACTTGCAGGAGGTGGATATCTCGGCAGATACTCCGCAGTTTCAGGAGACCAGGGTAAGATCAACCCAGCCTGACCAGGATCTAACCCAACCTAAACGCCTTGTTCACAGGGTGCAGTGCGGAGCTCCAGGGGACCGGAACCGCCGTATAAAAGACACAGCACTACGGAAGAAAGGCCAGAGTAGCAAGACTAACCGTCTGGCGGCTTGCCAATCAAAAGTAGACCTTGTGGCCGGTGGACTGCAGCCATCGATTCGGTCCACCAAGATTTTAAGATAACCACAGATGTTTTCGGTTTTGGTGAACTTGCACAATTCCATTACCATTTTCGGGGAAGTTCCAAAGCCTTGTACTCGGATTTTGGAGTATAACCAGTGTGGCTTCACCCCACAATCAAGGAATGGGATCGCTGCATTACCAAAGTCTTTGCAGACAGCGCCAAAGGTATAGCGGTTGTCCGTGTAAGTAAGAAAGACCCATGGTTTTGGGCTATGGGTGAATGTGTCATAGACTGGGTAGACATACAGGTAGGGTCCCCCCTTTGCGTCAACAAAAAAGGCACAATCGTCACCACGCACCGGCCTGACCGCATCTGTCGTTTTGAGCTTACGGCCAAGACCCGTCAGACACACACACACACACACACACAGACAGTAGCCCCCCTGCATCCACACCGTTGGTGAATGCAAGCCACAGACCCGCAGAGCCAGACATCCCAATGCCGGGATTAGAGGAGTTACTGCCAGATTAAAGTTCAGATACAAATTCCGGACGGGAATCCGTGCGAGGACTCAATGGACGTCATCGGCGCCTTCTTCGGATGGTCCGTGAACGTCGGAGTGAGTCAGTGCCTACGTCCGAGGACGAAGGTATACCGGGTCTCGGAGAGTCATCAGGATCCGACTCAGAGCAGCACTCTTGTTGTCATGGAAAGTCCAGTAGGAGACAGGGATTTCAGAAAAGGATGTGTGGTTCCACATGTGTGCAGACGGACACAGCATCTAGGAAATATTGCCCCTGTTTGCAGGACTGCTGCACACAAGACAGTGCGGTCAAAACACAGGAGGTACAGCAAGCGTTTCTTGTATTTCGTATTGTTGGACTCAAACCCGAGAATTGCACATGGGGTAAGAGTACAAAAACATTGCTGTTGTGCAGGTGACAATTTTTGCCACAGGTGTATGGCTGTCAGCAAACTCCAGCGCTGCCAGGTAACGAGAGATTCAGAGGAGGCAGCATATCCACACGTACGAACCACTGAGGTGGTCAAGGACCAGACTATGCAGCTACAGGTCCAGCAACTGCAAAGCGCAGTACTGCTATTACAAATTCAGGCAGGTCTCAACCACTCCCCAAGAGACTAGTCTGGTAGACTTCGGTTCAGTAGAAACGTCCGGTCTGTGATCCAGGCCGACGAACAATGGCCAGGAACCGAAGTTTAAAGGGATAAGTTACTGGACCGGTTTGGTAAGTCAGTTTTCCAGACTAAGCACTCAGCATCCATAACGGCTAAGGCACAGGCGATCTGTGGGGGTCATGCAAAAGTCAAATTGGAGCTAATTCCCAATGCAGAACCCAAAGCACAGAAACCAATTCGTGCTGTTGGGGTCAGGGAAAAAATGATGGCTGAGAAGCTTAAGGATTTTCAGGAAAAAGGCTTTCTCAGGGAATGTACAGGCAACTCCCAGTGGATTGCTCGGGTATTTGCAGTACCCAAGCCGGGGAACAACAAGTGGCGGTTAGTTATAGACCACCGTTGGCATAAATCCCAGCTTAAAGGAAACAAATTCCCTCTCCCTGTGATTGAGGACCAGCTGGCTAACCAGCATGGTATTATCCTTTTCACCCTTTTGGATTCCGATTCCACCAAATGCATCTGGAAGAAGAGAGTAAGCACCTTACTGCCTTCTGCACGCCATTTGGAGTGTTTGAATGGAATTTCCTGCCAATGGGAGTGAAAGTAAGTCCAGCAGCATACCAGGAAATGGTACGACATGTCGTTCGACATTGCCCGGCAGCACGCCCGTACATCGACGACATCCTGGCTGCAACTGGCAGAGAAAGTCTGAAGGGCGCCAAGTCCATACACAAAAAAAAGAGCCCCCAATTCATTCACAAGTATCATCACAAACGTTTTCGGGATGTGTGGACGCTCTTTGAGGCCTTAGAGGAGGCAGAGCTGACGGTCAAGTCGGAAAATGCCAGTTTTCCTGGCGGACTGTCAAATATGTTGGGCATATTTTGAAGGATGGCAAACATTTTCCGGATCCATCCATGGTGCAGTCCATCAAGGAATGGGATCACCGGAGGATCACCACCCCCAAAGCGATGAAAGGTTTTCTTGAGGCTGGTTGGATGGTATCAAATTTACATTAAGGATTTTGCCAAACACGCTTGCCCTCTCATGGAATCCTTTCAGGTCAAATACAAGTATGAGGCGAAACCAACAGATGGTACTGTCGAATTGGATGTCACAGGGTTATTCAAGAAAAGAAAGCGCCTCAAAGTGCCTGTCGAAGAGATGAAAATTGAGTGGACCAAGGAAATGATCGACGGATTTGAAAAACTCAAACACAGTTTAACTGATATGGTCCATGAAGAGGGTTAGGGTTTGTGTTTACCACAAGCTGATGGCAAATGTGGTGCCAGCGACTTTGCGGTAGGAGGTGCACTTGAGCAACTTCAACCGGACGGTACGTATCGACCAGTAGCTTTTTATAGCAGAGAACTTCAAGGGGAACGAGCCGAAACCACCAAGGATGGTTTCACTCGAACCAAAAATACTGGTGAATACGGCTGGACACGGCGTGAGAAAGAAACTTACGCCATGGTATCCTGATTACTCAAATTTCAGAGTTGGATAGGTGGCCAAGAGATCACGGTGCAAAGAGACCATAGTACCATTGTGAAATGGTACAAGGAGGATTTATGCACCTTCTCTGGTCTGTTGGGGTGACGGGGTCGGTGGCATGAGTTCCTCAGTGGATTCAATGTCATGATTGAATATACTCCTGGTCCACAAAATCACGTGAGAGACGCACTCTCACCAGGGGCTTATCCAGCAGGAACGGCTCACGACACCAATTTTCATGGCAGTGATCCAGATCTCGTGGGGTTGGAAGAAGACGAAAAGAAGAGCGGGATTACATCCGTAATGAGCTCAAAAAGACCTACCGAGAGGCTTTTACAGCCATAAATGCCGTTAACGGGTGGGATGCAGGATGGAGGTAAATCTTCACCAGATCAGACAGGCACAGAAGCGTTCAGCAGTCACACCCTCAGGGAGACTGGTGGACTCCATGGAGCGCTTTTTTTGGACACACTGACCTCAACAGGTCGAAGGCAAAATTCACAACCCATCACAACCTCAGTGATAAGATCGGTAAGTAAAGTTGATCTCACAGAACTGTATGATGCATTCGACAGGATGACATGGCATACGCCAGGAGCATTCCAGTATGCATGCAGTGTGCATGATATCAAGGAAGTCAAAGTCCCTCTAAACTGCGCATTTCTGACGGCAGCTTGGACGGAACACTACCAGGCAGATGACTTATTTACGCCCTATAGGGACCGCCTGGTCAAGGATTCCCTGCTTGATATCCAGGGGATTGAGTATGTGTTGCATCAGGGTAAGGTTAGAGCTCAGGGCAGCATTTGTGTCCCTCTGAGTGTCATGGCTAAGGTTTGTAAGGCCACTCATGCTTTGCAGACCCTGGTGTAGACAAAACAGTGGAAATGGTGGATGTATGGTACAAGTTCACTGTTCCCAAGAGACAGTGGACCGACATCGTATCAGCTGTGGTGAAGGGATAAAGAAGGTTCCTACAAGGACCGGCCCCTGCTGTACCCCTTCCACCATTTCCTGTCACTCCTATGGTCTTGCTTCTCACCACGTTCAGCATGATCTTGCCCTATCCTGCACAATTTCCCACAAAAAATAGTAAAATATGGCTCCTTCACACAAATCCTGATCCCTTGCAATAACCAACTCCCAAATACAATAGCTCAAATCCAAAAAATCCACACTGAGGGCTTCCAAGAGTGTTTGAGGTCCCGCGTTGACACTCAACAACTCCTTTAAACACGCCGGTCGTCTCACGGTGCACACGGAGACACGGGCGTTGGGCATGTACATAGAATTGCGCCAAAATCAATAAACAAGCCCTGAAATTGGCATATGACCACAAATCAAGCAAAATTGGGGAAAGATGGAGACATACACAATCACAGCCATAGACCCCTCATTCCCTGGACTCAAGACCTTCCCTTGACTCGCCAACATGATGCCCTGAACCAAGTCAAATAAGATGGCTAAATACCATGTGTCAAAAGTCACTACACAAACCCCAAAAATGTGTTCACTCCCAAGCCTCTAAATCCTAGCCCAATAGGGGAGGTGGCGTGTCATGGCCTAGAGTGGCACTCAGGACCATGCCCTACCCTGACATAACTTTGGTTGGACTTGGAGTCGATTGGGCTTGGAGAATTGCCCCATGCAGATGACCTCACAACATAGCAAAATTAGGCAAATCACACCATAGTGCCCAAAATTCAATTATATACTCAAAAATGCATACGGCAAATATTCAAATGCTCCATGCATGTGTCAAACCGGAAAGTAATTTACAAGGGTGATATAGACCAAAGGTCCATGCCCAAGAATATTCCAACATTGGTCGCCAAATTCCTCCGGATATATACATGCCATGCTTCACAAGTCAACTCAGGAATTTGAGACCTCGTTTTGTGAGGCCTCGTGTACCACGCCAAAGAGACCACGTGATCCGGCATATGGTGAGGTGCAACACCGAAGCATATGCCAATATAGGAGCAACATACCATAGTTCACGGATCTCTAGGCACTTTACTGTTAGCCGACCAGTTGAGCACAGAAAATACAAAAATGAGCATAAAATGCGGTCAAAAACATGCAAATGTTGCTAAATTCAAGATAATCACAATAGTATGTAACTTCGCTCACCCATGGTATCAACATATGGTTCAACACACTATTGCTTGGAACCATTTGTGAACAATCCCCCCACTTGGATCCCCAAATAGACGCATGAAGAGACCTTCGAACCTCCTCTCAACATGCACGATGAAAATGGGAAAATTGGAAATGGCGCTTATGGGTCGCTCCGTAAGGCTTCCCACGTGCACTATATGTGCGGTAGACTTAGTCTAGCGCTATGGAGCTCACCATTGAGACATGGGCGAAGCCCTTGCCACGTATGACTCCAGAAATCTTCCTACAAACGAAGATATATAACATGGGCCTGAGCATAGCGAAGCACATACCATCCATATAACACATGCCCTTAAAAGTGGCTCCCACCATGGTATGCCATGCCCCTCCATGGACATAACGTCACGGTAAATATACGTAGGAACCCAACAAAACTTTCTATGCAAGACCAACACTCGTGCGTTACACTCGAAAGTTGCATTGAAATATTCGATTGCATGGTCCAAGAGTTATCCCTCACTTTCTACCCTCTTGACCATTATCCCTTGCGAAACCGAGCATGTGTACACATCAAAGGCGTTTGACGCTCTCCAAATTAAGTTGAGACCAAGGCAATTCCAGCCCATATCTCAAAAATGAAATTCCTTGCAGTGAGCCGGAGATATGATGTTTCAAAGTGGCCTCACGAATCAATTTTGTTTCGCCTATATCTCCAAGAAAAATGAAGGAGACAACAAAAGGAAGGTTGATTCGTGATCGGGGAAGAATGTAGGACCACTCAAATTCACCATATCCAGTGCGGCGAACTCGGAATCGAAAATCCGATTGTGAATGTCTGAAAAGATCGGATTAGTTTTGCGAGTGTATAACATGAAAATTGCGGAAGCAACGAACCCTTTTCTGATGAAATCTGACCCTTCATCGGGGTTGCCGCTAAAATATCTGGAAATAACAGTTAACCAATCGGTTACCGCCAAATCGCGAGCCAACTGCCAGTCGCCGATACATTGACAATCAGAACGGATAGCTGAAAAATTACGGAAACATTATGATAAAAAAACCCTGTTGATTCCTGATATTTTGATATATAAATCTCAGCCGGCGGCGCCTCGGTATTGAATATGGCCGCTCATAGCTGGAATGGCCAAGCTTATCACACTATCACATCAGGTTAGGTCAGGTGGATGGGAGGGTATGACATCAGCCAATGGCGGCTTGCCGGCCCATAGATACACACTTCAAGTGACCCAAAGATGGCCACGGGGGTCCGAACCGGCTTCACCCCCCTTCTCAGAGCGTTGTATCCCCTCAGAAGTCATTGAAGAGAGGGCGGGATGACCCCAATGGGTCCCAACACCCCCCCCCCATGTCCCAAGTACACATGGAGGCCCCACATACGGCGTAGGCGTCCCCTATGCCCCAAGGGAGGGGTGAGGACACACACGATTGGTGCCCTCCGCCATATCTGGTCTCCTCTTGATCTACAACATGGACCAAGGGGATCAAAGATAGAGAAAACGTCGTCGACCAGTCTAAATACGTATACCGGAATGAAACATATATGTGGAGACCAAGTGAAGAGGATATATGGCCAATCCAGGCCCAAAAATCCCCAGATTAAGCCCTCAGCCGTCTCCCAAGCACAAAAACAAACAAAAATGCCAAGGGGGACCCATTACGGTGCTTTGGCAGCCACCAAATGGACTAACATGTCCTTGACATCCAAAGACCTGTTCTTTTTCTTTAGATAATCCATCCAGACCATAGTATACCTTGGAACGAAACTGCTCGGGGGCTCCCACGAATCTCTGGATGCAACAAATCCCTTCCAACGGACCTTATATAGCCTCCCCCCGGGTGTCCCCAGGTCTGGCTTGTCCATCAGGATCTTCCTGGCGGTGAAGTCGTCGTCCTCACCCTCGTCATCCGAGTCCACATCGCCGGCTGTCAACTCGAAGGTGACGGGACGTCTGCTGGGGTCTGGTGCTCGGGGACGAAGCTGGGTGTGGTCGCGGTCAAGGATCTTGTTATCCCCCACTCGAGTCGCATACACATCCTGCCCGACCTTCCGAACGATTACCCCCGGCACATACCAAGAAGCCTGCCGATGCCTGGACAGGACATCCTTGTGGTGCCGCTCCACCCATACGGTGTCTCTGAGAGCATATTTCTGGACTTTTCCCTGCTTGAAGTACTTGGCCCTGTTCTCATGCTCGTCCTGAAGTGCTTTGCATACCTTGGCCGCCATGTCGTCAGCCTCAGACATCATAGCAGTTGCCTCGCGGGCTACCTTGCCATGGTTCAACCACGGGAGAGTGCGTGACACTCGATCCCGTAGGAACAGGATACGATGGGGCAACAGTCCAGTGGGCCCCGGAAGGTCGTGGTACGCCTGGAGTACTCTCCACAGCGAATTATACCAATCCGGCCCGGTTCTTCAATATGCAGCTGGCGGAACCTTTCGAACATTTGCCGCCTGGCCACCTCAGCCCGGCCATTTGACCGGCCGTGGTACGCCACGGTCTTGGCGTGCCGAATCCCCATGTGCTTGCACATCATCTTGAACCACGTCCCCACAAATTGACTGCCCCGATCGCTGCAGATGACAGCTGGGACATCACAAATCGTCACCCAATGCCTGATCATGGCATTAGCGACGGTCTTGGCCTGCAGACCCACTCCATGCTTGTCCTTCTAGTCCTTCTTCTTGGACTTCTTGCCAGGGACCGCCACGATATACCCGCTGTGCCTATCCACCGCCAGGATGACACAGTCGTAGGCCTCTCCTTCCACGGTGACCTCAGGCATGGCGAATACATCCATGGCCACGGACTGCATAGGGGCCTCCGGTATAGCCCTATACACCGGGTTGCCCGCTGTGGATTGGTTGGGGCTTTTCGTCGCCCAACACACGGCGCAGTTGCTGCAGTACTTGTCCAGGATGGCGTAGTACCCCGGTGGGAACTTGAGGCGCCACTCCAGGTCCTGCTGCATCTTGTCCCGACCAGGATGCATGAGCTGGGCGTTATGCCAGTGGTCAATGAGCTCCTCCATTCGGTTCTCAGGGACCAATAGCTTGTCCTTGAGGAATAATTTATCCCCATCCTCGCCCAAGCCCTCAGGCCATTTGTCGTCCGACGGGGCGCTCAGGGGCTTTCCGGTACCTGCTCCAGTGTTCGGATGCCGCATAGTCATCCGAGCAGTCTTCTGTCAGCACCGACCTGACTCGCTCTACGGGGGCCAGGTAGGTAGGTAGGTATCTTCGGGAGCTCGGGATGCCTCCTTTGACGGTGCAGGAAGAAAGTCTTACCAAGGGGACGTCCTGTCCCTCCCACTGCCCTATGTTAGGTGCCTCTTCAGCCGCTCCCGCATGTGCTTGGGAAGGCATTGTCGCGGCCACCCGGTCCATGTGTCCCAGGTGGGAGGGTGTCCCCACATGTGTCCATGAGTAGGGCCACATGCCCCCTCCTTTGGGCGGCAGCTCTGGGGGCTGCCCAGCCGTGTGGAGTATCTCTCACCACAAGGGGTATTGCTCCCGCTTGTCTACGGTACGACCGCCTCATCCTTGTGGCTTGAGTTGCGGGGCCGCTCCGCTTGGCAGGCGACCCCCTCCTGGACTGTGTACCGGCTCGCCTGTCACCGGTTGCATCCATGGCTCCGGGTGACGTTTGCCATGGTCCCCGATGCAGCCTGGCCGGGCTCGGACCAGCAGCCTTGGAGTACCGCTCCTGCCACTGGCCCGGTGGGTCGGCTGGGTCGCCCCAGTGTGTCCGACCCATGGGGTGTTGGTTTCTTCCTGTCCCCTGACCGCCCTACGTGTGTGCGGTGTCCTGGGCCTCCCGGCTCCTGTTCACCGGTGTGCCCGCTCGGTGTGTTGTGTCGGGTGTGCGGTGTCCTGGGCCTCCCGGCTCCTGTTCACCGGTGTGCCTGCTCGGTGTGGTGTGTTGCGTGTGCGGTGTCCAGGGCCTCCCGGCTCCTGTTCACCGGTGCGCCCGCTCGGTGTGTTGTGTTGTGTGTGCGGTGTCCTGGGCCTCCCGGCTCCTGTTCACCGGTGTGCCCGCTCGGTGTGTTGTGTTGCGTGTGCGGTGTCCTGGGCCTCCCGGCTCCTGTTCACCAGTGTGCCCGCTCGGTGTGTTGTGTTGCGTGTGCGGTGTCCTGGGCCTCCCGGCTCCTGTTCACCGGTGCGCCCGCTCGGTGTGTTGTGTTGCGTGTGCGGTGTCCTGGGCCTCCCGGCTTCTGTTCACCGGTGTGCCCGCTCGGTGTGTTGTGTTGCGTGTGCGGCGTCCTGGGCCTCCTGGCTCCTGTTCACCGGTGTGCCCGCTCGGTGTGTTGTGTTGCGTGTGCGGTTTCCTGGGCCACCTGGCTCCTGTTCACCGGTGTGCCCGCTCGGTGTGTTGTGTTGCGTGTTTGCTGTCCTTGGCCTCCCAGCTCCTGTTCACCGGTGTGCCCGCTCGGTGTGTTGCGTTGCGTGTGCGGTGTCCTGGGCCTCCTGGCTCCTGTTCACCGGTGTGCCCGCTGGGTGTGTTGTTTTGCGTGTGCGGTGTCCTGGGCCTCCCGGCTCCTGTTCACCGGTGTGCCTGCTCGGTGTGTTGTGTTGCGTGTGCGGTGTCCTGGGCCTCGCAGCTCCTGTTCACCGGTGCGCCCGCTCGCTGTGTTGTGTTGCGTGTGCGGTGTCCTGGGCCTCCCGGCTCCTGTTCACCTGTGCGCCCGCTCGGTGTGTTGTGTTGGGTGTGCGGTGTCCTGGGTCTCCTGGCTCCTGTTCGCCGGTGTGCCCGCTCGGTGTGTTGTGTTGCGTGTGCGGTGTCCTGGGCCTCCCGGCTCCTGTTCACCAGTGCGCCCGCTCGGTGTGTTGTGTTGCGTGTGCGGTGTCCTGGGCCTCCCGGCTTCTGTTCAGCGGTGTGCCCGCTCGGTGTGTTGTGTTGGGTGTGCGGTGTCCTGGGCCTCCTGGCTTCTGTTCACCGGTGTGCCCGCTCGGTGTGTTGTGTTGCGTGTGCGGTGTCCTGGGCCTCCTGGCTCCTGTTCACCGGTGTGCCCGCTCGGTGTGTTGTGTTGCGTGTGCGGCGTCCTGGGCCTCCTGGCTCCTGTTCACCGGTGTGCCCGCTCGGTGTGTTGTGTTGCGTGTGCGGTGTCCTGGGCCTCCTGGCTCCTGTTCACCGGTGTGCCCGCTCGGTGTGTTGTGTTGCGTGTGCGGTGTCCTGGGCCTCCCGGCTCTTGTTCACCGGTGTGCCCGCTCGGTGTGTTGCGTTGCGTGTGCGGTGTCCTGGGCCTCCCAGCTCCTGTTCACCGGTGTGCCCGCTCGGTGTGTTTTTTTTTTTTTTTTTTTTTGCGTGTGCGGTGTCCTGGGTCTCCTGGCTCCTCTTCGCCGGTGTGCCCGCTCGGTGTGTTGTGCTGCGTGTGCGGCGTCCTGGGCCTCCTGGCTCCTGTTCACCGGTGTGCCCGCTCGGTGTGTTGTGTTGCGTGTGCGGTGTCCTGGGCCTCCTGGCTCCTCTTCACCGGTGTGCCCGCTCGGTGTGTTGTGTTGCGTGTGCGGCGTCCTGGGCCTCCTGGCTTTTGTTCACCGGTGTGCCCGCTTGTTGTGTTGTGTTGCTTGTGCGGTGTCCTGGGCCTCCTGGCTCCTATTCACCGGTGTGCCCGCTCGTTGTGTTGTGTTGCGTGTGCGGCGTCCTGGGCCTCCTGGCTCCTGTTCACCGGTGTGCCCGCTCGGTGTGTTGTGTTGCGTGTGCGGTGTCCTGGGCCTCCTGGCTCCTCTTCACCGGTGTGCCCGCTCGGTGTGTTGCGTTGCGTGTGCGGTGTCCTGGGCCTCCCGGCTCCTGTTCACCGGTGTGCCCGCTCAGTGTGTGTTTTTTTTTTTTTTTTTTTTTTGCGTGTGCGGTGTCCTGGGCCTCCTGGCTCCTGTCCACCGGTGTGCCCGCTCGGTGTGTTGTGCTGCGTGTGCGGCGTCCTGGGCCTCCTGGCTCCTGTTCACCGGTGTGCCCGCTCGGTGTGTTGTGTTGCGTGTGCGGTGTCCTGGGCCTCCTGGCTCCTGTTCACCGGTGTGCCCGCTCGTTGTGTTGTGTTGCGTGTGCGGCGTCCTGGGCCTCCTGGCTCCTGTTCACCGGTGTGCACGCTCGGTGTGTTGTGTTGTGTTGCGTGTGCGGTGTCCTGGGCCTCCTGGCTCCTGTTCACCGGTGTGCCCGCTCGGTGTGTTGTGTTGCGTGTGCGGCGTCCTGGGCCTCCTGGCTCCTGTTCACCGGTGTGCCCGCTCGTTGTGTTGTGTTGCGTGTGCGGTGTCCTGGGCCTCCCGGCTCCTGTTCACCGGTTTGTGCCCGCTCGGTGTGTTTCTTTTTTTTTTTTTTTTTTTGCGTGTGCGGTGTCCTGGGCCTCCCGGCTCCTGTTCACCGGTGTGTTCGCTCGGTGTGTTGTGCTGCGTGTGCCGCGTCCTGGGCCTCCTGGCTCCTGTTCACCGGTGTGCCCGCTCGGTGTGTTGTGTTGTCTGTGCGGTGTCCTGGGCCTCCTGGCTCCTCTTCACCGGTGTGCCCGCTCGGTGTGTTGTGTTGCGTGTGAGGCGTTCTGGGCCTCCTGGCTCCTGTTCACCGGTGTGCCCGCTCGTTGTGTTGTGTTGCGTGTGCGGTGTCCTGGGCTTCCTGGCTCCTGTTCACCGGTGTGCCCGCTCGGTGTGTTGTGTTGCGTGTGCGGTGTCCTGGGCCTCCCGGCTCCTGTTCACCGGTGTGCCCGCTCGGTGTGTTGTGTTGCGTGTGCGGTGTCCTGGGCCTCCTGGCTCCTGTTCACCGGTGTGCCCGCTCGGTGTGTTGTGTTGCGTGTGCGGTGTCCTGGGCCTCCCGGCTCCCGTTCACCGGTGTGCCCGCTCGGTGTGTTGCGTTGCGTGTGCGGTGTCCGGGTCCTCCCGGCTCCTGTTCACCGGTGTGCCCGCTCGGTGTGTTGTGCTGCGTGTTCGGCGTCCTGGGCCTCCTCGCTCCTGTTCACCGGTGTGCCCGCTCGGTGTGTTGTGTTGCGTGTGCGGTGTCCTGGGCCTCCTGGCTCCTGTTCACCGGTGTGCCCGCTCGGTGTGTTGTGTTGCGTGTGCGGTGTCCTGGGCCTCCTGGCTCCTGTTCACCGGTGTGCCCGCTCGTTGTGTTGTGTTGCGTGTGCGGTGTCCTGGGCCTCCTGGCTCCTCTTCACCGGTGTGCCCGCTCGGTGTGTTGTGTTGCGTGTGCGGCGTCCTGGGCCTCCTGGCTCCTGTTCACCGGTGTGCCCGCTCGTTGTGTTGTGTTGCGTTTGCGGCGTCCTGGGCCTCCTGGCTCCTGTTCACCGGTGTGCCCGCTCGGTGTGTTGTGTTGCGTGTGCGGTGTCCTGGGCCTCCTGGCTCCTGTTCACCGGTGTGCCCGCTCGGTGTGTTGTGTTGCGTGTGCGGCGTCCTGGGCCTCCTGGCTCCTGTTCACCGGTGTGCACGCTCGGTGTGTTGTGTTGCTGTGCGGGGCGTCGCTGCGGGGCGCTCACACGTCCATCCGGACGGCGGCTGGCGTAGCCGGCAGGGGCTGGGTACCCTCCGGGCGCACACACGTCCATCCGGACGGCGGCTGTTCGTAGCCGGCAGGGTGTAATGAGTGGGGGCATTTTTGGATTATTTTGATGGCAATACCTTTCAACTGTGAATGGGGCACTGCCTGGCCACAGCACACTTGAGCGCATGCGCGTCGCATTGACGCAAAGCAGAGATTCGAGTTGTAGAATTAAATTGAAATTAATGGTGATTCTTGCGATGTGATTGTTACATTTTATCACTGTAGATATTTTGCCTATTTCTGTTTTAGGCATGTGTCAGAATAACTTTTAAATCACAATCAGTCGAGATTAGGATTTGGTGTTTCGCAACTCTTGTGCCGTTGAAGTTCAACATGGTGATTTTGGACGAAAATATTACAATTTAAAAGCTCTGACGGAGTTGTGAACAACTAGATCATCTCGGCGTACAGTGCTTTGGAAGTATCAGTACCGCCGAAGAACTACGTTCGCTGCTACTGCAGCAGCATGTTTGCATCTGAGGAGTTGCGTAGCCGTTGGTAAACAACCAAGTTTCCCTACAGAGACTACGAGTATGGTGGCTGCGATAAGATGTCTCAGGTGCAATCACAAGTGCGTAACATTGTGCTACATGACACTCAAGAGTTGAAGCGCGTTGCTGCGTCAGTTCCGACCGAAGAGGATCGTGCGCAACTCTGGGAAGTGGCTGCTGGTATGGAACGTGCTGAATGGCGACGCTGTCAGCAAGTCATGCAAGATGCAGAAGCTGCAATAGATGCGGCTGTTGAACCCACGCCAAGGCGCGACTGCAGTCAACTGAGGACAAATTTTTATGCTGCAAAAGATGCTATGGGTGCAGCCCACGAGCAATACTGTCGTAAAGTTGCAGCTGTTGACGCGTATCTCACTTCTCAGGAATGCCCAGAACCTCTACGCGTGAGGGCGCTAGCGGTGCAGCGCCTAGAGCGCTCTTCTGTGCCAGCGTCCACTCCGCCGAAGACGAATCAGCAACGCGAGCCTTGCCAGCGCTCAAACACAGCAGCGCAAACTCCCAAGCCGCGTCCATCACAACTGCCAGTCGGTACAGGAGCTACGGTTGACGCTGTTTTACCCTTGTTTCGCGCGCTGTCCCACACTTTGCAACAGATGCAAGCCTCCAAAACACCAGTTGCGTCCGAGGATCCACAACCTTCTTCACAGAGATCAACGCGCAGGCGCAGACCCAGAGGTAAAGGCGGATCCAGAAGAGCGACAGCACCCAATGAGTAGACCAGGCGATGCTTCAAAATTACAAGACTGCGACGCCTACTCAGTGTATAGGTGAAGGGTGTGCGACGTACGGAGCTATGATGGTCGCTGGGTGTGCCGCAGCGCTGTTCGCCCGCTTGGTTTTGCCGCACGGGGTTTCGCAGGCTATCCCGCCTTGGCAGTGAAGGGCGTCGTCTTGCCCTGAGTGTGGCGCTGGAGGTGACGACAGCTTTATGGAGAAGAGCAGCCTCTACGCGCTGCATGGTGTTTTCTGTCTGTTTGTGCTAAAGCTCTGAATCAGGTGCATGTGCTGATTGAATCTGCTGTGAATGTAAAATTGGGTCGTAGACTGGCGCCTCTGAAGACGCTGAAAACATGGTGAGGTACCTACTTTGTTGGTACTGAGGCACACCTTTGCTTCATTTTCGCCCAAATATACCTTGAGGCATCTGTCTGTAGTTATATGTTTTGACAGGGTTCTACATCTTCCTGTGGAAGGTGTTCCCTTTTGTAAGCAGTGTACATTTGCAAGTTTTCTTTGCATGACCAGATAGACACTGATTTCCACTTTTGTTTCATTTTCAGTGAACAGTTAAGTAACATTAAGACCAAGCACCATGTACAATACTACGTGGGTTCCTATGTGACAGTTTCAAGCATGTGTGACATTTCAGTCATGTTCAGTCTTGTTTGCTTTTTGCATACCCCTTTCGTGGTGCACAGGGTCTGCTGCTATTTGATTGTGCATCGAGGTACACAGTTATGTTTTAATCTTTGCAGGTGTGCTGAAAAACTGTGAAAGCAGTTTTGACAAACCTTTGTGCATGGGGCTTTTTGAAGAACTGTGAAAACAGTTTTGAGAAAACCTTTTTGCATTTCAAGGTTTAAACACTTTTGCTGTTGAATATTATACTGGGCACTGAGTGCCTATATTATTTTCTGAGCATGGTAGTGCCTGACACTCCTCCAGATGGCTTTGAGCCTAGGAAGGGGGTGCAGAAGCCCACACTCATTGTAATTTCTATATCAGCTTGTCATGTACATTTTCTTTTGTAAATTAAATGTACATGAAGCTTAGGAAGGGGGTGTAATGAGTGGGGGCATTTTTGGATTATTTTGATGGCAATACCTTTCAACTGTGATTGGGGCACTGCCTGGCCACAGCACACTTGAGCGCATGCGCGTCGCATTGACGCAAAGCAGAGATTCGAGTTGTAGAATTAAATTGAAATTAATGGTGATTCTTGCGATGTGATTGTTACATTTTATCACTGTAGATATTTTGCCTATTTCTGTTTTAGGCATGTGTCAGAATAACTTTTAAATCACAATCAGTCGAGATTATGATTTGGTGTTTCGCAACTCTTGTGCCGTTGAAGTTCAACATGGTGATTTTGGACGAAAATATTACACAGGGGCTGGGTACCCTCCGGGCGCGCACTCGTCCATCCGGACGGCGGCTGGCGTGCGTGTGCTTGCTCTTTGTGGCCGGGTCGGGCGGGCCGGCCTCCCGGGCGCGTTGTGGTGCGCCTCACCTTTTCCTTTGGCCGCTTTGTCTTTCTGCTTTGCTCGGCCCCCTCCGGGCTGGGGTTGCCCCCCTCTCTCCCGCTGCCCTTGCCGTTCCTCGTTGCCTTGGCGCTGTGCTTTGGTTGTTTTTCTCGGCCTCCCGCTGCCCGGCTCTTCGTGTCCTCGCGCCTCGTTTGTGTCTCCCGCTTGGCCGTTGGCCGCTCTTTGGTGGTGTCTCCCCCCCCCCCTCCCTCTTTGTGTCTCGCGGTTTCTGGCGCTCCTGCTTGGTGCCTTTGTGGTGTTTTTTTTTTTTCTTCCCCTTCTTCCCTTGTGCGCCCCCGTTGTCTCCGGCTTTCTCTGGTTTCCGGCCCCGGGTGCCCTGGGCCTCGGCGCTGTGCGTTGTTTGCTTTGTTGGCCTTCCGCCTCTCGGCTCTCCGTGCGCTTGTCCCTCTTTCGTGCTTTCCGCCTGGCTGGTGGTTGCTCCCCGTCGGTTGCTGCCCCCCCCCGCCCCCCCTTTTTGTCTCGCGGTTTTCGCCGCTGCCGCTCGGCGCTGTGGTGTGCTGTGTTGTGCTGTGCGTCCCTGGGTGCGGTGCTGCGCCGCGCTGCTGCGCGTTGTGTCCTCCGGTGTTGTGCTGTCCTGTGCTGTGTTGTGGTCGTTGGGTGCCGCTGCTTGTTGCGCCGTGCCCTCTGGCGCTGCCCGTTGCCCTGGGGCCCTGTGCTCTGCGGCGTTGCGTTTTGCGGTGCTCCCCCGTGCTGTGTATGTTTTGTCGTGGCGCGGTGGTGCGTGCTGTTGTTCGCCGCTCTGCTTTGTGCTGTGTGTGTCCCGGGGTGCTGTGCTGTGCGTTCCCTGTCCTCTCCGCTCTGTGTGGTGCTGTGCTTCGCTGTGCTGGTGCGCTTGCGTTGTGCTGTTCGTTTGGTGCGTGCTGTTGCTGGTGCCTGGTGCTGTGGTGTGCCGTGGTGCGGTGCTGGGTCTAGTGGCCCGTGGTTGTCTGCTGGTGGCGTGTTTCGGTGTCGGTGTCCCTGTCTGGCCGCGTGGTCTGTTGCCCTGTGGTTGGTGTGGTTTGGTGTGGTGCCCTGCTTTTCTGTGTCGTGTTCTGTGGTGCTGTGCTGTCGCGTGGTGCTGTCCTGTTGTGCTCTGCTGTCGTGTTGCGGTGCTGTTGGGGCTTGCTCTGCCCTCCTGTGGGCTGTCGTGCTGTACTGTGTTGTGCTGTTGGTTGGCTGTGCTGTTTTTTGCCCAGTGGTGGTGTCTGTGTGCTGTGGTGCTCTTTTCCTCGTGCTGTGCGTTCCCTGTCTTCTCCGCTCTGTGCGCTGCGGTGCCTTGTTGTGCTGGCTGTGGTGCCCCGCTTCCCTGTGTCGTGTGCTGTGGCGCTGTGCTGTCGTGTGGTGCTGTGCTGTCGTGCTCTGCTGTCGTTTTGCGGTGCTGCTTGTGTTTGCTTTGCCCTCCTGCGGCCCGTCGTGCGGCGCCAGTGTCGTCTGCGCTGTTAGTGGTGCCTCGTGCTGTGGCGTGTCCCTGTGCGTTGTGGTGTCTCCCTGGGCGTTCTGCGGTGTGGTGGTGCTGCTCTGGTGTGTCGTGGTGTCTTGCTGTGCTGCGCGTTGTCCTGTGGTGTCCTGCGCCCTGTGCCGTGTCCTGCGGTGCCGTGCTGCCCTGCGGTGCTGTGCTGGTTTGCTGTGCTGTGCGGTTGTCTGCGCTGCTGGTGTTTGTTTTTCCTTTTGTCCTCTTTTCCTTTGCGTGGGTGTGGTAATACCTACTTGAAAAACCGCTGCAAAATTTCGTAAAAGTTTTTGTTTTTTTTGAAAATAAAATAAAATTATACACGACCCAACACACTCGCGTGCAGCAAGACCATGTACGATGCCGTGCCTTACGTGTTACCCGTCGTTCTTGATGTTCTTGGCCTTGTACTTGTGCGTGGCGTCGTGGAGCGTGTCGTTGTCCATTGCTAAGGGTTGACCGCGTTCCCCCAGGGCGGCCGCCTGAGCTGCAGGGCAAGGGGAGTGATGGGCACGAGGGTGGGAAGGGAGGTGCATGGAGAAGAAGAAGAAAAAGGCGGCTGGGCGCGACGTGAGAGGTCGTGGCGAGTTATGAAAGATTTTTTTCGAGTTTTACGCGCTGCTCGCGACGCGTTTTTCTTTGCGCCTATAGCGAGTTAGACGACGGCAGGGACGGCGTTGGGGTCCTACATGCGTTACGGGGGCCACCATCCATTGCTCGAGGGTTTCCTCTCGAATAGCTTGGACTCGGGCGCCCCCGAACTTGGCCAGGTCTGTACGGTTTGCCATCACCACAAAGCACTTGACCCCCTCCTGCTCAATGGCCTTCTCCATCTCGATGATGCGCTTGGCCTCCCCGGTCTCCCTGGCGTCCTCATGGCTGGATATGTCCATCCATGCTTTGCCAGCGGGGTAGGCCCATCGACTGAGGCAATCCGCCACAGTGTTGTCCTTCCCCGGGATGTATACAACGCTGAGGTCGAACTTGGCGAACGTCTCATGCCATCGGGCCCTCCTTGCCGCCGGTCCCGAGGGGGTGTCGACGTGCTCTTTGTGCCAGCTCTGTAAGGACTGATGGTCCGTACAAACCACCACCGGTTGTAATCCGATGTGGCCAGACCAGTTCCTGAGCGCACAAACAATGGCGTACGTCTCCTTCTCCCTCGCGGTCCAGGTTCGACGTTGGCCCTCGGCCAGGATCCGGCTCCAAAACGCCACGGGTACGTGCAACCCGTCGTCCCGGACCTGCTCGAGGACTGCCCCTACAGCATAGTCCGAGGCGTCCGTCCGTAGCACGAATCCCTTGTTCGGGTCCACCAGGAATAGCCCCAGCTGCCCCAGGAGTCGCTCCTTCAGGCGGCTGAACGCATCTTCGGCCTCAGGGGTCCAGGCAAGCTTCTTCTTGCTCCCCTTCCGGCCCTCGAACTTGCCCACCTGCAGCATCTTGTGCAGCGGGCCCGATAGTTCTGCATACATCCGGACATAGCCCGAATAGTAATTGCAGAACCCCATGAAGGATGGGAGTTCGCTGATGGTCTGGGGCTTCTCCCAGTGGTGCAGGGACGCCAGCTTCCCAGGCATGGGACGGCTTTGCCCGTGACAAACCACGTGACCCGCAGACTCCACTTCCCTCACGAAGAGTGAGGCTTTGGTGGGCTTACACACCATGTTGTGCTTGTCCAGCTCGCTGAGCACTCGGCGCAGAGACTTCTCATGCGCTTCGATGAGCTCGTCCTCAGTCATGTCTTCCGTGCTGGACCGCATGATGATGTCATCCACAAAGGGGTCGGCACAGTCCCGCACAGGACCCAGTAGGTCCTCCATCATGCGCTGGAAAGCAGCGTTGCCATTCTTGGCGCCCAAAGGCACCACTTTCCACTGCATGGGCCCCAGGGGCCTCGACATCGCTGTGCAGGGCCTGGAGTCCGGCTGTAGCGGCATCTGGTGATAGCCGTGTTTCAGGTCTAACACCGTGAAGATCCGCTTTTTTTGTTGTTTTTGGAGGATGGTGTCGATCAGAGGAAGCGAGTACGAGTCGTGCTCGGTTTGCTCGTTCAAACCTCTGTAATCAACCACTAACCTCCACTCGCCCTTCTCTTTCTTGGGCACGATAAAAGCTGGGCTGGCCCACTCACTGTCGGAGGGTTTGATCCAGCCCCGCTCAATAAACTCGGCCAACAACTTCTTCATGGCCTCGGCCCGATCGCCCTGAAGTTGGTACTCCCGATGACGATAGATCTTGGGGTTCGGCTTCAGCTTGATCCTCGCTGTGCCAAACCTCCCACGATCTGGAGGGTTCTTGTTGGCGACGCCACTGAATAGCCGCGGATAGGCATTTATCAGCCTCTCCTTCAGCTCGGGGACCTTCGAGTTCTCCTGGGCCTCTTCAGCCGCTTGCTTCGGTATCGATACAACCGACCGCACTGCGGTATAGGCCTCTTCCGGGTCCGAGTCCGACTTCCCCTCGTCTGATGTGCCGTACTCATTGTTGTGGGGCGCCCTTCCCACCGATAATCTTCGGAAATTTTGCGGCATCCGCCTGGTTCTTGTCGCTACCGGCCCCCAATCTTTGAAAATCCCACGTCGGCGGGTCCGACCCAACCAGACCATCATATTGGTCCGCGATGTGATCCATGACCCTCGCCACGAACTCATCCTTCTCGTACTTGCCGGTGACCAACATCTTGTCATCCCACCAATGCGGAGATGTGACCCTGTCTCGCCCCTTTTTGGCTGCCACACGGTCGTGCATCCCCATCCGCATGTAGTTGACGACGTGGTCGATCTCGGCGTGGGACAGGACGCCAATGCCATCCATTGGCTGATCCGTCCCCTCCTTGGGCTGAAACATAGCCCCCATGGGCACCGCCTCAACCCTACGGAGGAATGCTTCATCACTCGTGGGCTGGGCTTGCGCCCCATCCACCAGGAAAGCCTTGGTACCCCACGCTTGACCCAGGGAGGGCATTGATAAACCCTTGGCGTTGATGAACAACTCCTCCTCTGGCCCGAATAACATCTCGTTCAGGGTGATGGAATCCAGCGTCCACTTGAGACCTTCCAGCGGACATGGGATGGATCCTATGCCGGTTATGACCAGGATCCCCTTCGCCCTATCCGCGACGATCTTCTCCACCGTGCGTCTGGTATTTTCCGGGGAGCCATGCGAATACATGGGCCCCCACTCCTTCAAACCCCAATGCCTGTGCCAGGCTGGGTCTCCTCGATGCCAATGCCTCCTACACTTCCTCAAAAGAGGGGCACCTCCGGAAGCGAAGACGTCCGTCTCGGGCGCTTCGGCTCCCAGCGTCTGGATCACCCTGGCATACACCTGCGACGCCATTCCATACTCCGTGAGCTGAACTCCGCGGTCTCCTCTGGACTGTGCACCCACAGCTTGCACCGCTTTGGCGATCCGATCCTCTTCCTCAGCATTCCATGGGGATGATCCGCATGCATAGTCCATGGACAGCCATGTAAGGCATTCATCATCCTCCCGGACCAGCGTTGCACAATGGGGAAGGGCTCCGATGGCGTTTCCCACCATGAAGTCATACCCCATGATCATATCCCAATCTGTAATGTGGGCCACATAGAAGTTCCCGGATAGAGTTCTTCTCTTCGCCAAATCAGGGCGGTTCAAGCGCTCATGCTCCCAGAATTCCATACTGATAGTGGCCTCATGGGTGCCACCACCCATAATCTCTCCTTTGGCCACCTTCAGGCGTACCGGACTACAGCTGGGCTGCATGGATTCCTCCTTGAACAACCCTCCTCCGGACCAGTCTCACCTGGGCACCCGTATCCACCAAAACATCCACCACCAACTCCTCTTGTCCGCAACGTACACGCACCTTCAAGTGCAACTGCCTCTCGTCACCCTGCGGTGTATGGATGACTCCCACAGCATGCAACTCTAGCACATCCGGGTGCATCAGGACTTCGAGGGTATGGTCACGGATGGTGTAGATCCTGGGCTGGTCCTGCCCATCCACGGGGCTCTCCGTGGTCGCTCCTTCTTTCTTGCCACGTCCCCTGCCCACATACACTTCCCTTGGCAGGGCGCTCCAGGGGTTGGGAGTGACGAAACTCAGCGGTTTTGGCTCTTCTGGAGCCTTCTTCGGCACCCGATGTGCCTTCGCTTTCTCTAGGATTCCACTGATTTTCGGAGGAGAGGCCTCCGTGTCCCACCCCCGTGGGGGCTCCTCTAGACGTGGCCTGCCGCAGCTCCCTCCTGCTGTGATCTGCCCAGACTTTGTCCGCCACGTTGCTGGGCTTTGAGTTCCTCCAACGTCCTCAACATGTCCTCAGCAACCTCCTCGATAGACCTCACGCGTCGGTCTGGGCCGGGTCCTCCACCATAGCCTTTTCCTCCGCCTTTCCCTTGGCCCTTTCCTTGGCCTTTTCCACCGTCTCCGCCCTTTGCCTTCCAATCGGCAATTCGTTGCTCCTTGGGCTTCTTGTCGGGATGGGCGGCGAAGTAGGCCTTCTTGTCAGCCTCATATACCTTGCAATGCCGGTGGTCATGTGCATGGTTGTTCCCCTTGCCGTAGCAGACCCAGCAACCGTCGTGCTGTGATCTGTACTCGCAGAACGAGAGCGGCGGGTTCCCGATCCTCCGCGGTTCCTTGTGGTTCTTGTTGAACCTTGGGTCCAGGCGGTTCCACCTGGACCTGTCCTGCCCATGCTCCTTCATATTGTGCGCTACAAACACGAAGAAGTGGGCTTCTTCATGATCCTCTCGGGTGGTCGCGGTCCAGAGATATTGGCCGCTTCCACTCCCTCCCTCTGCGGTGCCGACCGTTTCCTCCTTGACCTCTCGGTGTTGGCGATCTTCCTGATGACCTCGATGTCCATGGCCCTGTCGATCCTGCACGTGGGCCTCGTCCTTGGCGTTGAGCTTCAGCTCTACCGTGATGTACTTCACGATCTCGTCGAGGCTCATGCGGGCGAAGATGACCTGCATCCTCAGCAGCTCTCCGCGCCTCCACTCCGCGTTCTTGAGGCGCATCAGCCTTTGCCCCATGGTGTCGCCGAATACCTCCACGTAGACGGCGTTCTTCAACCCCAACATTCGGCTGGGCTCGCCGAGGTTTCGCCGGAAAAACTCCATTATTCTGGCGTGGGTGTCCTCTGATGCCATGATCCGTACGGCCACGCGCTTCTTTGCTCTCTTCTTCTCCTCGTCCTCCACATTCTTCTTCCAGTGGCCGGGGAGGACGTCTTTGAGCAGGTGTCGGATCTCGCTGCACTCATTCCAGTCTCCCACCAGCTTGAGGCTTCTTCGGTACTTGCGCATGTACCGATTCCATTCCCGAACCCTCAACTCCCCGCGCTCCAGCGGCAGCGGAATGGACCACAAATCCTCCAACTTCTGGTTGGGGGCGTCCACTCGCTCCTCGTCCTCCAGCCACTGGAGGCAGGGCTGCGCCGTCTGGATCAATCCCTCGCGGATCTGATCCCTGAGCTCCTCCTTCAGGTCCTGCGCCAGCCTGTGTGGGAATGTCCGACATACCCACTTGTCCCTTGGCGCTCCCTTCATCTCGCCAACGACCTCCTCGGTGAAGTCCTCCCAATCCAGGATGAAGTCATCCAGGTTGGAGGGGTTGCCATTGTAGTAGGGGATTTTGATTCCCCTGAGGTCGTCAGTTCTGATGGCTTCTCCGACATCCGCAGCCACCACTCCACCGAGACGGATGCCACCTGTGGCCGGCGGGTGTGAGTACACTCGCCGTACATGCCTCTCCTCCATGGAGTGGGGTCCAGTGGCGTCTGAACCCAGGGGGTTTGGGATGCGGGAAGGACTTGCTGCGCCGGCTGTCCATATCCCCGTAGTGGGGTCCTTCACCCACAGGTTTTCGCCTGGATGGCCTCGACCATGTCCGTCGGCACTTGCCATGGTTCCCCCCTGCATGGTCTGGATCTCCTCTTCCGCATAAACTGCATGGGCAGTCGTAGCGGTCGGTGGATCCTGGGCGGCATGGGACATCTGTACCATCAGGCTCCTCAGGTCCGTGGTTGGGTGCTCTTCCCGCATGGACCCAGCCGGTACCGTATGCTCCCCGAGGATTATGGATTCGCTGAACATGGGAACAAACGGCAGCGCAGCCGGGTCAACACGCGAAGGCGCGTAAGGTGCCTCTGCAGGGCCGCCCATGGGTTTCTCCATGGCGCTCCTGAGGGTCTTAACCCGCTCCACCAGCTCTGCCGTTGCCGGCCTTGCCGGGAGCTCCAGACCCGAGGCGAGGGGTTGTAACTCCTCTAGCCTTTTCAGGCGTCCCGACATGTCCTCCACCAGGTGGAGGAGGCTGTCCACCACTCGCTGCTGCTTCTGCAGGGCCATCTCCAGCTTCTCCCGGTCCCGGTCCTGCTCCGCTCGCAGCTCCGCCATGTCTCTCTCCGCTTCTGACTGGTCATCCAGGATCCCCGCGATGTCCTCCTCTAGGCCGTCCTTCTGGTTGTCCAGGCGGTCGAGGTGCTGCACGATGGCGTCCATCCCCATCTTTGGGTACTTGCCGATGAGGAAGGATACGTGCTCGCAGTGGCACTCAACGTGCTTTCCACCTGATCCGGTGCATCCCACGGTTCCCGGCTCCTCGGACTCCTCCGCCATGGGTGTGTTGCCCATGTTATCCCGCTTTGGCTCTGTGTTCCGGGCCACAGGCGCCGTTCTGGCTCTGGTAGGCCTCTCCAACGCCTCGGCGTCATGTCCCAGGCTGGGTTTGGGGGCTGTGTGCGCCCTTGTGGGCGGTCTGGCCATCTCCTCCGACTCCGAGGGGAAAGCGGTCGAATAGCCATCGGAATGCCCCCCGGAATCTGCAGCTGACCACAGCCTGACCGGGCTGGGATCCGTCTCCATCGCCCTGGCTTCCGCCGCGGGTTTTGGGGACCCGCGCTTCCGGTAACGCCGGGCCCTGCTGTTGCTGCCAGTCTCCTCCAACTCTTTCGCAGCGGAGCGGAGATTGCAAGCCTTGCGGCATTGCCTTTCACACATGGAGGCCAGGTCCTCGATGTCTAGCCCATGTCCTACAAGGGCTCTCTGTCCTGAGCATCTTCGCTCTTCTCGGGCTTCCAAGTCCGGCGTCGACTCCACGGACTCCAAGATCTGCACCTGGGGCGTCCTTGGGCAGGTCTCATGATGGCCCAAGTCCCCGGTGCGGCGGTAGGGGGCAGGTAATCCTCTGCTACCATAAGGAAGGTTCCTACCAGGACCAGCCCCTGCTGTACCCCTTCCAACATTTCCTGTCAGTCCTATGGTCTTGCTTCTCACGAGGTTCTGCATGATCTTGCCCTATCCTGCACAATTTCCCACAAAAAATAGTAAAATATGGCTCCTTCACACAAATCCTGATCCCTTGCAATAACCAACTCCCAAGTACAATAGCTCAAATCCCAATAATCCACACTGAGGGCTTCCAAGGATGTTTGAGGTCCCGCGTTGACACTCAACAACTCCTTTCAACACGCCGGTCGTCTCACGGTGCACACGGAGACACGGGCGTTGGGCATGTACATAGAATTGTGCCAAAATCAATAAGGAAGCCCTGAAATTGGCATATGAACACAAATCAAGCAAAATTGGGGAAAGTCGGAAACATACACAATCACAGGCATAGACCCCTCATTGTCTGAACTCAAGACCTTCCCTTGACTTGCCAAGATGATGCCCTGAACCAAGTCAAATAAGATGGCTAAATGCCATGTGTCAAACGTCACTACACAGACCCCAAAAATGTGTTCACTTCCAAGTCTCTAAATCCTAGCCCAATAGGGGACGTGGCGTGTCATGGCCTAGAGTGGCACTCAGGACCATGCCCTACCCTGACATAAACTTGGTTCGACTTGGCGTCGATTGGGCTTGGAGCATTGCCCCATGCAGACGACCTCACAACATAGCAAAATTAGGCAAATCACACCATAGTGCCCAAACTTCATTTATATACTCAAAAATGCATACGGCAAATATTCAAATGCTCCATGCATGTGTCAAACCGGAGCGTAATATACAAGGGTGATATAGACCAAAGGTTCATGCCCAAGAATATCCCAACATTGGTCGCCAAAACCATCCGGATATATACATGCCATGCTTCACAAGTCAACTCACGAATTTGAGACCCAATTTTGTGAGGCCTCGTGTACCACGCCAAAGAGACGACGTGATCCGGCATATGGTGAGGTGCAACACCAAAGCATATGCCAACATGTAACCAACATACCATAGTTCACGGATCTCTAGGCACTTTACTGTTAGCCGACCAGTTGAGCACATAAAATACAAAAATGAGCGTAAAATGAGGTCAAAAACATGCAAATGGTGCTAAATTCAAGATAATCACAATAGTATATAACTTCGCTCACCCTTGGTATCAACATATGGTTCAACACACTATTGCTTGGAACCATTTGTGAACAATCCCCCTGCTTAGACCCCCAAATGAACGGATGAAGAGACCTTCGAACCTCCTCTCAACATGCACCATGAAAATGGGAAAATTGGAAATGGTGCTTATGGGTCGCTCCGTGAGGCTTCCCACGTGCACTATATGTGCAGTAGACTTAGTCTAGCGCTATGGAGATCACCATTGGGACATGGGCGAAGCCCTTGCCACGTATGACTTCACATATCTTCCTACAAACCGAGATATATAACATGGGCGTGAGCATAGCGAAGCACATACCATTCATATAACACATGCCCTTAAAAGTGGCTCCCACCATGGTATGCCATGCCCCTCCATGGACATAACTTCACGTTAAATATACGTAGGAACCCAAGGAAAGTTTCTATGCAACACCAACACTCGTGCGGTACACTCGAAAGTCGCATTAAAATATTCGATCGCATGGTCCAAGAGTTATGAATCACTTTCTACCCTCTTGACCATTGTCCCTTGCTACACCACGCATGTGTACACATCAAAGGCGTTTGACGCTCTCTCAATTAAGTTGAGACCAAGGCGATTCCAGCCCATATCTCAAAAATGAAATTCCTTGCAGTGAGCCGGAGATATGACGTTTCAAAGTGGCCTCACGAATCAATTTTGTTTCGCCTATATCTCGAAGAAAAATGAAGGAGACAACAAAAGGAAGGTTGATTCGTGATCGGGGAAAAGTGTAGGACCACTCAAAATCACCATATCCAGTGCAGCAACCTCGAAATCGAAAATCCAATTGTGAATGTCTGAAAAAATCGTATTAATTTTGCGAGTGTATAACATGAAAATTGCGGAAGCAACGAACCCTTTTCTGATGAAATCTGACCCTTCATCGGGGTTTCGGCTAAAATATCTGGAAATAACAGTTAACCAATCGGTCACCGCAAAATCGCGAGCCAACTGCCAGTCGCCGATACATTGACAATCAGAACAGATAGCTGAAAAATTACGGAAATATTATGATAAAAAAACACTGTTGATTCCTGATATTTTGATATATAAATCTCAGCCGGCGGCGCCTCGGTATTGAATATGGCCGCTCATAGCTGGAATGGCCAAGCTTATCACACTATCACATCAGGTTAGGTCAGGTGAATGGGAGAGTAAGATATCAGCCAATGGCGGCTTGCCGGCCCATAGATACACACCCCAAGTGACCCAAAGATGGCCACGGGGGTCCAAACCGGCTTCAGGATGTCCGGTATGCCAAGCCACTAAACATAGGCGAGGCACACAACCAGAAGAAAACCGACAATACGCCGTTCCAGAGTACCCTTTCAGTAGTGTGTGTATAGATTTCTGTGACCTCACGTCAGACCCGTGTATACACAGGAATACAGAGTAGGACGATGTGCCAATTGTGGACTGCAGGTGAACAGGGTATGTCATTGCAGTTCCATGCCAAAAAACCTCGACTTCCGAAGAATTGGCGGAATTTTCCTAGATAGGGTAGTCCAATTTGCAGGGGTACCCCAAACAATTTTTACCCACCATGATCACTGGATCAATGCTAGGTCTTTCAGCACGCTTTGTAGTCAGGCAGGCATAGATGTAAAAAACAGCCCGATCCACCATCCTACGTCAAACGGTAGGGCTGAACAAGCAGTTGAGATAGTTACTGCTGCTCTGCGCAAAAGAAAACGACTTGGGTGCAGTTGTTGCCCTTCGCTGTTTGGACGAGTAATGACATACCAGGAGTTGTGTCGGCATACTCCCCACATTACCTGATGTTTGGGAGGAACCCCATAGGGTTTGGCAATTGCCCCCCTGTCATCCCCGAACATGAGTCAGTGGATGCTGTTGAAGCTTTCAAACAATTGATTGCAGACCGAAGGTTTGTGCAAGAAACATTCCAAGCTCAGCATGATAACCTGGCCAAGCAATTTTTGAAAAAGCATCCTACGCATTTTTTTCATCCGGGTGACAAGGTATTGTATAAGGGACATACTAAAGACACAAACTGCAAGTTCCACCGAGTTTGGACGGGCCCAGGTGAAATAGTAGCTCGTATTGGAAAGAACCAATACACAATTGCAACATACGAGGTTGAAATTGTACATACCCCCACATACTGATTCCCGGGACGGAGAGCATGCAGCCCCTTTGCACTACTAGACCAACCAAGAATTCTTGGTCGAGACAGACAAGTATGTGGTGGAGAAGGCTTTTGATCACAAGGCAAAGCGAGCCACCTCAAGGGAAAAAAAGAAGTCGCTTGTCTAATACAAAGGCTATCCGGACCCTGAATGGCAACCTGCCCTTTCCTTCATGCGTGACATCAATGAGGACTCATTGGCCTACAATGCGAAACATCGCATCCATGTGGGCATCAAAGACGTCCGCATGATATACACACCCAAGTCAAATCCGATAGAGGATCTGCTGGTCGTTGAGGTGATTGGGAGTGTTACTAGGTCTGGAAGGGACCAAATTCGGCTCCAGGAGGACAGAGAGTGGAGAACCTTGTGCAAAATGGCACAGGAGTCCCACAAGAGTCCAACCTTGGACTACTCTGGTAAAGGTAAGCGAGCCGTAATGAGATTGACGCACATTAGCTATCCCCAAAGACGCATGGCTGCAATATGGGAATGAAAACGACGAAGAATGCGCCTAGACCTTCAGACAAAAGTCTGTGTATGGTCTTGACTTGGATAGGACGCGGCTAGGCCCACCGAAACATTCTGTGTGTGGCCTTGACACAACTTGCCATTACTTAGTGCCACTAGACCCTCGGAAGACTCCATTTGTGGTCTTGCGACATAGGTAGTAGAAGGGTTCTACTCCTAGACCCTCAACATATTTTGTGTGAGGTCCTGGGGTGTACCTAACCTTGCGGCAATGGCTTTGGCTTCGATGATTGAAGAGACTTTAGGACTAGACCCTCTCAAAAAGTAAGTAGTCCTGTCGCATGCACACCTCCTTCCCCTAGACCCCTATGGTGGGATTGTGGGTCCTGGGGGCCCTCAGCCATTCCCCATCCTCCTGTTGTTGTATGATTAGGTCTTTGTTGCAATGCATGTCCAGTTTCAAATGATTGGCTCCCAGCAGGATGCCATGGCATTACTGGCATGCACGGATCCACGGGTCGGGGCTGAAATTCATCGAATCAGAGCCCAGCGCATGGTGATGTTGTACTCGCTGTGGGAGGATGCTGAACTGTGGATGGGACAGTATCCCCCGTATTGGCAGTTGCCGGTACCTAAAGGGTGGATGCTGTTCTTTACGCCAACCCTTTGGCACACAGTTTGGCGGCTCTTGGACCACAAGTCCACCGGCGGCAGCATTACCTATCGTGGGTACTTGCCAAAGCGGGTGTGGCTTGGTGGGAATTATCCAGTGAATACGCCAGATGAGTTTCGTTTGGATCTTCATGGTGGTATTGCAGGAGTGAGTCTTGATGAGGGTTCCGTGGTATATGTTTCTCCCCGGCTACATCACCAAGCTCGCCACCTGGAATACCAGTTCCGCTTGGCCACCAACGTGTTAAGGGGGTGCAGGGATTGCCCTGGGCCGAGACGCGCGTGGCAAATGGGCCACATATTTTCATTTCACAAGCGGGTAGTAGTAAGCTATACACCTTTCCCAAGTGAAATGCAGGAGAGTGTGCACACCACGACACGGTCGCCAATTTTCCGTTCATGCCCGTTCTTTGTGATTCAATGTATGTACAACTGGTGCCCAGGTGATGACACTGAGTGGTGGTCTTTGGCGCCCAACCATAGCTTGAAGAGGACCACCACCTGAAAGCAGAAATTGCGCAGGAAGCGCAACCGTGACAGTATGTAGGGTATATGGGATATGTAGGGCATGTAGGCAAGAACACCTCCTCTAGGGTAGGGTAATTAGAATGCCGGGTCTCTAAGTTCACATTTCTAACCCCCCCCCTCTTCGGGATTTTGGGTCCTGCAGACATCTTTGCGCCTTTCCTCCCTCTTCCCTTCTCCTATTGCCCTTGTGTTGTTGTTTCTTTGTCGTTTTGTATCTTCTTAGGTGAATACAAGGAAAATCATTACATCTCAGCTCTCCCTCCAGGCA
Source organism: Eutreptiella sp. 'Long Island Sound 2002' (assembly GCA_964036045.1). Taxonomy (NCBI): domain Eukaryota; phylum Euglenozoa; class Euglenophyceae; order Eutreptiales; family Eutreptiaceae; genus Eutreptiella; species Eutreptiella sp. 'Long Island Sound 2002'. The sequence goes on from OZ038381.1 coordinate 98,252,869, forward strand.
AGGTTGTGTAGTTGAGGTATGCAACGCACGCCGCCGCCTAGACCACCTCGGCAAGCGAGTCGGAGGTCCTAGCGGTGGGGTACGGGCGCCGCCTAGGCTCCTCCTAAGGGATGGACGGCCCTGTCAACGCGCCGCGGGATCAAATGACAACAAGCATACTCAACAACATGGTCATAGCTTCAACAAAGTTAACAAGGGTTCAGGATGACAGATTTTTCCTTCCCTTCCTTTCTTCCCTAACCAATCACTGGTTGCATGGCATGAGGTATGCACCGGCATCCCCCAGGCCTAGACCACCTCGTCCACTCGAGTCGGAGGTCTTAGCCATGGGCTGCAGCACAAGACTAGGCCCCTCGGCAAGGATTGAGGGCTCTGAAGGAGTGCATCGGATAACCAAGTGCACCAGCATACTCAACGCCATCCGAATCAACCAGCGCCTTCCCTTCCCTTCCCTTCCCTTCCCTCGGAGAGCAACGAATGGTAAACCATGTGTCTTCCCTCCCCTGCTTTACATGGGTGTACGGGTGTACATGAATTCAGATTGTGGTGTGTGCACCAACTACGTTTACTACACCGAGAACACGGGCGCGCAGGGTAAACACTCCGACCAGGGTGATGAGTCTTGTGTGGTTCAGATTTCTTACATCCAAGCCGCCGCACTTCGGTCCTTTGCAATTTCAGCCATGGATGCCATAGATGTCTGACCCCAGCCCCGTTGGACCAGCCCCCACCCAGGTAGGGCACAAAGGAGCACCCCCCTATTTTAGGAGTGCCGAATACAATGGGAGTGTTGGATTCAACTTATGATCTCTCAATTTCAGTGATTGGGACAGTTTCTGCCCAAATTCAGCACTGCCCCCCCCCCCCCCCCCCCGAAAAGCCGAAAAATCAGTTCTCGGCTTAAAATGGATTAATGGGACAGTTTCTGATGGACCCCCCCTATTTTGGGGTTGCCAAATTCAATGGCAATGTCTGTTGAGAACCATCTTGCGGCAAGAGAACAATGTTGGCTTATAGAAATTGTGACATATTGTCATGTTTACACAATTTGTGGAGCCAAAAGTGGTCTTTTGGGGCTAATTGTCCAGAACGGACCTGTCGCAACCCCCCTCCCAATATCCTAATTTGAGGTTGCTGAACGCAATGGTGAGGTCGATTTCACCTCAATCTACACTGGGAGTGCTGAAGTTTGCAATACTGATTTCTGCAGCCCCCCCCCCAAAAGATGCTGAAACTGGGGTTTTTCGCCTGACAGACCCCGTCGAGCTCAAAAATGTACTACCTGCCCTATTTTCAGGGTGCCCAACGCGTTGGCCACATCTGTTCCGTGTCAATTGACCCCTACAAGCCTCTACAGGCCGCAGAAACGGCACAGATCGACAGACTTTAGATTTCCACACCGGTAACCAAAATTTGGTGCCAACAGTGGGATTTGTGCGACTTTTACTCATTTTGGGCAAATCAGATGGGTAACCCCCCTAATCTGAGGGTGCTGAATTCACTGACAACAACTGTCCTCAACCATGGGATGCTGGGGCAGCACAAACGTGCATCTATGTGCCAAGAAATCACTTGGGCATCGAATTAAGATTCGGTTATGCCGTTTTTTTGTCCATTAAGTAAGAAAATATGGCCAATGGTGTCTGGGAACCCCCCCCTAATTCGAGGGTGCCAAATGCGATGGTGATGCTACATCCAGGTGGTTTGAAGGCTACATCAGCACATCGATCACCGCAAGGCAGAAATTCTCAGGGATCACTAACATTTTCCCTGACATGAACAGAAAAAAAGTTCAAATTGATTTCCCAAATTTTCTGCACGACCCCCCCCACCTATTTTTGGGTTGCTGGACACAGTGATGAGGGCCGTTTGTCACCATCACACCCAGTGAACCCCATTTTGCACTTTTGCGATTTCAGCACCAATCTCAAGTTTCTTGACAATCTCATTATTCTTTGCCACATGTTTGTGCTGACGGGACATGGTCTACACGTCAGAGCCATGTGGGAATGTTGTGTCAACATATGCACCACCTCTTCATCAACCTAAGTGCCACACTCACGAGTATCCAACTTTAGGAGTTACCAGCCCGTAAGTGGATATTTAGAAGCTTAGGAAGGGGGTTAATAGGTTAGGATACCACGTGATTGTTGCACACAGCTGCAGACAGATTTCTGCGACCGTTGCACATAGCAGCAAGCAGATTTCAGATTTAGATGTCGGAATTAAATCAAAAATCAGAAAATTGCAATTATTCTGATTGACAGGATAGATGCCAATGCACTGCTGGACTGGACGATCGCCGGTTCCCTGTGTGCGCACGCGTGCCTGTCTTGTCGCGCTGTAATGCAGGCCGGCCGATCAAAGAGTCCTTCTGGCCGTGCTAATAGTGTTAGTTCTATCCTGTCACTGAAGAGGATACGACTCGGAAGCCAGGGCGACTTCGGGTGATGATAGAAGGCCCTGAATTGTGATCTGGCTAAACCCTGGATGTGGTTCTTCCGCCCACACCGGCCAGCCACGTAAAACGGGATGGGTGCGCGTTATTGGGCGCTTTTGCTTCGGCAATCGCCACGCCTACGTGTATGGGGGATCAGGAGTTCCTTGAAGCCGGAGGAGCCGGACTGCGTGAGGAGTTGAAATGGAAGTGACTGAAGTAGGTGCACCAAAGGAAGGTAAGTAAGTCGGTCGTTGCTCTGCAACATGACTCCCTTCGGAGTGTCTCACAATGATGCATTCATGTGTGCTACATGTTTCTTGATAATGACGAGTGGATGTGAATATTTGGGTTTGGAATGTCATGACATGAGTGTGAGTGCACTTAGGTTGAAGGTTTGCAAGCATGAATCTTTCCAATTAGGCCCGATTTCAACCGCGAGAGGTTAGTTAGGAGTGAGGTGGTCAAGTGTCATGACATATGGGTTGTGACAAACCTGAGGCATGGTATTTGAAGTAGGTCAAGGTGTCCATGCATGTATGCATGCATGTATGTGTATGTGTGCCCATGCATAATCCAATACAAATGAATGATTAATTTGTTTTCTTTCTTATTCAATTGATCAAAGGGTGAGAAGGATATCATGAAATTCCCATACTTGGCTGAGGATCTCTCTCTCTTCATCTCCCTAAATCTCTAGAAGAAAGGAAAATTCATTATCTCCCGCTCTCCAGGCAAAAGGGCCTCTCCTTCGCTGTCCACTTCTTGGAGTTATGGTTGGTGCAATTGAGGTTGGAGATGTTTTAGATGTTCCATGCTCGAGTGCTCATGGCATGATAAAACAACATCATTCATCTCCCGCGAACATCAGCTCACGTGGGTGACATGTATGCTGAGGGCAATTCACATGTCAAATTGATCCAGTTCAATATCTCTCCCTCTCTCCCCTTCTCTTCCCCGCTCAACTGTTCCAAATGTCCCAACTTGATTATAGCAATTGTGTTGGACTCCTCATTCAGGACTCCTTTCATTTTGTTCAACTTACAAGCTCAAATATCAACGTGGACTTGGATTCCGAGGCTATCGGTATTATTGAGGAGTAACACGGACTTGGACTGGGATCAGCCCAGTACGTGTTCCTCCAGACTTGTCTTGCTTCTTGCTGTTTTGCTGTGTGTAGGGACTTGTGATTTTCATTTTCACCAAAGTTTTTAAAATCTAAAAAATGTCCAGAAAGAACCACTAGCTAAAATGGAACCAGGAAGGGATTCAGAAACAGAGATTAATAAGCAAACACCTGAGCACCAAGGCTCAACAAAAAGCTTATTACAGCCAAACCATTTGGTTTCGGTGCGCATCCTCACATACCAGACAACACACAAAACCCTCCTCGCTCCCGTTACTCTTAACCCCACGTCCGACGATTTGCAGGCATAGGAATGTGTGTGTTCAGCCATTGCAAAAGTTGAAACAGAGTTTAGGCGGGGGAGCCACTACCGTTAGACGCTACCGAAAAACTAACGGCGCCAAACAATTGTTGGCGGCTTCTCGTGCTGCTGGCGTTGTCGCCACCGAAGAACCTATTGTGCCTCCGGAGGTGGAGCTCATGAGGAGACACATCCTCCCAGACCATCAGCGGGACGTTTTTACTGGGGAGGTTCGTCTCCGTTCAGGCCAGGAACATCCTAAGCTCCGTGGTACGGAGCGGTTGGGGTTTGCGAAAGTTGACCTATACCGGAACGGTAAAACAAAGTCCCTGAAGCCGGAAAGGTTGGTGGGGGAGTGCACCGCGGCGGAGCAAGAGATAGTGGAGGATTTTTTGGATTCTGGTTGGATTGAGCCGTTTCCTGCCTCCGAGTGGGCGTCCAACAGTTTGGTTGTGCCATAAGAAGAAAAGGAAAATGGCGCCTCGTAGTGGACTACCGCCGTCTTATTGAGGCTACTTTGCCCGACGCGCACCCCCTTCCTCTCATTGGAAAATATGCCGAAAAGTCAATCCAAACACACGATTTTCACTATTGTGGACTTGAGTAAAGGGTTCCATCATTTCGCCCTCACTGTGAGTCCTGGGATAAGACCACCATGAATTTGGCGCGTAAGTGATATAAACGGCGTGTTATGCCTATGGATATCAGGAGTGGCCTCGTAATTTTCAAGGGGTCATGGACCACGTTTTACAGGGTTTGGATTGTGCGGATGTATATATTGATGATACCATTATTGGTTCCACCAGTTATAGGAGAAGAAGCTATTGGCTAACCACGACCGCGATGTGCCTGCCGTGTTGGATAGACTACAGAGGGAGGAGTTGGTTTTTTCAGTTAGTAAAACCTATTTCTTTGTAGGTTCTGTTGAGATTTGTGGCCGTGTGTTAGAAAATGGCACATGTGAGCCAGCGCCAGGTAAAATGTTGGCGCTTGAGCGTTGGATAAAACCGGACAATCTTCGTGAGCTCCGGGGATTGTTCGGGCTCGCCAACTATTATTTGGGGTATGTCCACCGCTACGCCACCATGGCCTCCCCTTTGATTGATATGTTGAAAAATTTGCCTAATCATAAGAATGGGAAGAAAATGGGCCGAACGTCGAATGTTTTGGCCAATGATGCCTTTTGAAAACTCAAACATGCTATCACAGATATTGTTCCCCTTCAACTAGCTGAGTGGGATAGGGACTTTGTCCTCACCCCGGATGCTAGTAATTGGGCGGTGGGGGCCGCCCTACAACAGGAAGGTCAAAATGGTGCTCTTCGCCTTCTCGCCTTTTTCTCACGTAAATTGTCACGCAGCCAATTAAATTGGAGCCCGCGGGAAAAAGAGTGCTACTCCATAGGAACGGCAGTTCTCAAATGGCATGGTTGGGTGGGGGCCAGCGAGTGGAGGTCTGTACGGACCACGGTAGCCTTGAAAATTGAGCTACGGAGGACCTTAAAACCGTGGGGGCTTCTTCTCCACGCCAGGCACGTTGGCATGAATTTATCTCTAAATTTGACCTCCATGTGGTTGACACCCCTTCGCCCGTGACCCGCATGGGTGATTTCTTGTCCCGTTGGGCGCACCGTGCTAACCTGGCGTTGGGCGATGTCTCCATACATGGGACGGCCCAAGCAGACGGGGATGTTCGGGACATGACGGCGGCCGTGAAGGAGGGGCTACCGCCTGCCTCCTTGTGTTTCTGGTGGTTGTGGCGCCCATTGTCACTAGATGTCGCTCTAAAGCGGCGCCCCGGGCTATTGGGGCACCTGCGTGTGAGCAAGCCCCTCAGGCTTCGGCTCTAGTGGGGCTGGGTACAAAGCAAAAGAAAAGGCTTCCAAAACTGGAGCGAATCCGAAGATAAGAAATCTTGGAAATCCCACAAGAAGGCAACACCTACACATGGGGAGGATGCTCCCAATTTTTTTGGGATAAATTCGGCTAAACACTACGCAAATCGTGAACCCTACAAAAAAATGTGGCAGGATGCCTTGAATGGTAATTTCCAGGACAGAGTGAGGTTGGTGGATAACAAAGTCCTCCCCAATGGACAGTGGTGTGTTCTGAAGCCGCTACTGCATCGTTTGGTGGCTGAATACCATGATGCACTTCACCTAACTACCTCCAGTGTGGAAAAACACTGGAAGGAAATTAACCAGGGCGTCAAAGGTGAGGGATTGTACAAAGCAGTGGAACTGCAATGTCAAACGTCTCCCTCATGTGCAATTCACACGCATGACACCAAGCGCAAGCAGGAGTAGTTGACGGCTATGCCGATACCTATGGAGCCCATGGACTCCATAGCGCTTGATGTGTTTCACTACCCCGGTGCCTCTCATGATGGAGAGGAGTACGATTGTATGCTCCTATGTGTGTGCTGGCCTTCCGGGTACCTCATTGTGATCTGTAACCCTAAAGCTCGTCATGAACGCAAGGATGAAGGGGTAGCAGGGAAAAGAGCGCCCATTTGATAATGGAACGCTGGGGAGATAAGTTTGGAGCTCGTGTGAGATATGCTCCAACCGTGGCCCTGAATTTGATTTGGGCCCCGCGTCATTTGACGTCATCCTGACTCCATGCTGACGCTATATTATCCTGACGCCTTCCTGAGGCTGCCCTGACGCCTTCCTGATGCATCCTGACGCATCCTGATGCCTTCCTGACGCCTACACCACTACCCTGACAAACCTATGACGCCTCCCTGACGTCTTCTTGACGCCATCCTGACGCTATCCTGACGCATCCTGACGCGTTCCTGACGCATTTGGACTATCCTGACGTTCCCTGACGCCAGCCTAACGCCACCGTGATGCTTTCCTGACGCTTTCCTGACGCTTCCGTGACGTCATCCTGACGTCATCCGGACGCCATCATGACGGCCCCCTCACGCTTCCGGACGCATACCTGAACTATTCCTGACGCCATCCTGACGCCATGCTGACACCATCCTGACGCCGTCCTGACGCCATCCTGACGCACCCTCGCAACATCCTGACGCACCCTGGCCCTGATGTGGCTCAGGGCCCGAGCCTAGCAATTGGCTGTAACCCTAACACTAACTCTAGTTGAACTGTTGCAAAAGTCATTGATTTCGGTGAAAAAATCATCTTTTTGCCAAGCATGGCACTGATTCTTTTTCTGCAGGTTATCACTCATGTTGCTTTTTTCAGCCCCTGCCTGTGCCGACGCAAAATAGGTTTCAATTTATGTTCCATACCTCGTCGTTTTATCCTTTTTTATGTGGCGCTTTTTGGCCATTTTACCGATGCAAAAACAGTTTGGACATATGATCTACCTCTGCTACTGCCGAGGCAAAAATGTCCAATCATGCGTTCCATACCCATTCTGCTTTTGAAACCTTTCAAACATGCTATTTCTGTAGCTCATGCTTTTGCCAGTGCAAAATAGGTTTGAACTTGCATTGATGCCTAGTCTATTTATGTTTATATTTGCCACTCGGGAATTTAACACTGCAAAGGGGTGCAAAAACCCATGCTGTGCCTACTCTGCGAATGCAAAAATTATCCAATCAAACGTTCCATGCCAATTCCTTTTCTGCACCCTTTCAATCATGTTGTTGTTTTCTTACAGCCCATGCTTTTGACGATGCACAACTAGTTTCACCATACATTCCATGCCGCGTCTACTTATGCATTTTTTGCCTTCTACTTAAGTTCGGAACAATTTGTACTGAATAATCACAAAAGCCCTTCATTGGCCATGCCCATCCTGATTATACCCCTTTCAAACATGTTGCTCTTGCATACCATGCTTTTGCCAATGTTGGATAGTTTCAACCTGTAGCCCATGCCATCCATGCCAATCCATCCATCAATTGCGGTTTTTTGTTTGCCCTTGCTGTATCAAAAAAGAGTATGGTTTGAACATGCATGCCATGCCTATAGTCATGCAATACACTCTGAGCACTGGCATCGAACACTGACCAAAATACAGTGCACCAACGTTCTGACTTGACTGCTAGATGTTGTGCTTGTTGCACTGTGCAGGACCCAACGAAAATGTCACGGCAATTGGCCATGCCTGGTTGTATTTCTACAAGAACACAACAGTTATGGGTACACGGTGCCCTGGTGTGGTGGTACATGGTGGTAAGTGGTGGAGAATATGTGGAACGGGTCCTTAGAAATGAACCGAAATTTTGGTATAACATCCCTTATTGTTGCTTCCTAGTGGAGGGCTGCTGTTATTTCTTGATGCCTGTGTATGGTAGCAATTATTTTCCTGATGGCTGTCTCCTGCAGCCCATGCGTAGTGCACACAGTTTGCAACATCACATCCTGGAAATTGAAAAAAAATATTTGGAACCAAATAGGGCTTCCTCATAACGCCACACACCAGCACTGAAAAATGTCCATTTTTTGACTTCAACAGTAGTTGCACTGGCACAATGCAAATCTGCATGGCATTCAGAACTGTCACATTCGCAATCTGCTCAGTGCTCCAGGACAGCCCCAAAGACGCAGACCGCATGCAGTACAGCAGCAACACTGAGTGAGGGTAAAAATCTCACCAAGACATGAGGGTGCTGCACCGTGCGTACCACAGCTTTGGCCCATAGGCTCTGGTGGGTAATGGTAGAAATGACCAGTACGTCACCAAGATCTTTGATCTCTTGAATCGCCGGCTGTAGAAGAATTTTATCTGTTACCATGCAAAAGGTATCATACTTGTTCAAAAAACTAATGAGCTCAAATTTCTGCCTCAGATGAGGGTTCATGTCGACGGCATCCCGGATCTCATTGGCGGGCATTTTTTTCTTGCGCTGCGCGCCGGGTGTGAATGGCGGTTGGTAGGTGACTATGATACTGCAACTCTTTATGCAGGAGTGTAGCAGGGCGAAAGAGACCCCCATGTCAGCCAGGCCGTCTTTCTCTTCGTAAAAACCTAGCCATGATGTCCATGGGGACATGGAGGTCAAAAATGTTGAACCCATCGGGAGCCGAATTGACGGTCGCCGGCCAACGATGTTTGGCAATGCGCAGCACTGTGAGGTTGCGCAATACGGAGGAGCCCTCCTGTGGTGACAACCCGTTGATAAGTAACATCAATGGCAGTGTACCGCTGATATGCCAACGTGTTTCTGTACCCTCAATGTCTCGTACAATGTCCTGGGGCGCATCCAAGCGGATTTGAAACTTGGTGGAGGTAGGTGTGAAAAGTGGTCGGGGGTGCCCTTGGACGGAGATGGCAGGTTCTTGGGCCCGCCGGTAATATTCTACCATTTTGGGAACGTGGTCTTTGGCCAGCGGTTTCGAATTTCCTTTAAAAAATGTTCAATGGGTTGTCGTTGGAAATGGGGAGATCCTCAATCAATCAAGTGACAGCACCGCGTTCGGCGAGATGGATGACTGGGCAAACCACGGACAAGTTGAGGTAGGGCAGAGAGGGGATGAGATCTATTCGGCGATCCAAAATAATTGCAAGTTCAGGGTCCGCAACGTGCGTGCGGGCCGGTAGGTAAGCCAAAATATTGCTTTTTTGTTTTGTTTTTTCAATTACCGCAAGCAAAGCGAAGCGAAGCGAAGAGAAGCGAAGGGAAACGTTTCACGGTGGTCTTCGGTGAAAGAAAGGGACCATCGTCTTGAAAAGGGGCGAAGGCGGACAGCATCATGAAGGAAGTCGTACCGATTAGTTTGCTCCAATCAAAAGTAGGCATGTCTGCTACCGAAAGCGTCCGCAGAAAGCCGGGGTATTGTAGGCCATTCCCACTTAAAAGGACTATGGGCGGCGCTGAGAGTGCTTTCAGCAAGTCTGTGGGCAGAAGGGGAAAAGTGTCGAAATACAATCAGGGCGTGGCAAAAAATTCGTCCACGTTGGAAGCCTTGATTGTCCACAACTTTGACTATTGCCCGACTGAACGTTGGCAGTTAAGTTCCTGGCCCCCAAAGAAATTCATTGAGCAACGTGCCTGGTGATTGAAAAGTTCGTGCACACCATATGGGATTCATGGGAAGAGGGGCGGACAAACCAGTATCGAATGCTAGTGTAAACAGAGCTTGACTCAACACATTGCGTGATGGCATGTGATATTGAGTATCAACTTTCTGATTGGCAGAGCCTTTTCGAAAGCACAACGATACAATTCGTTATACCCGTTTGAGGGTCGGACTCGTTGGGAGCAGGGGTTTGCGTCAGCGGCAACGGCTGTTGCATCATGTGGGTCTGTGAGAGAGTGGCCAATTAGAGAGTCATTTTCTGAGTTAATATGTATAAAACACTCGCTTGCACAGCAATGACATCATCACCATCACTATTAAGAAAAGCTGAAAAGTGAATAAGCACTATAACACTGGGGTTTCCCTGTTACGCGTATTCGATACGGCAGGATACGGCAGGATACGGCAGGATACGGCAGGATACGGCAGGATACGGCAGGATACGGCAGGATACGGCAGGATACGGCAGGATACGGCAGGATACAGCAGGATACGGCAGGATACGGCAGGATACGCAGGACACGGCAGGATACGGCAGGATACGGCAGGATACGGCAGATACGGCAGGATACGACAGGATACGGCAGGATACGGCAGGATACGACAGGGTCCAAAATATCTGCTTGTTTGCACTAGGAAAGCAACCATTTTGCGTTCATTCAGCGTTCGGTGGTATTTCATACTGTTCTTGCATGCCTATTGTCACTTTCCCGGCTGACAACCCTCTTCATGTACACCAATCATTCGTTTTAAAAAAGAAGAAGATTGCTACCTGCTTCCTGAGTTAGGTGGTATTTCATCCCGTTCCTGCGTGCCCATTGTGCCCTTTCTGTTTAGGTTGACAACCCGCCTTGCTGCACACCAATTCTCGGTTTTGAAAAAGAAAATGATTGCTACGTGATTGCGTACGAAACAGTTCCTGTGCCCGAAAACACAATACACAGGAGCATAAAAAAAGACAATCACATCATTGCAGCCTGTACTAATATGGTTATAGACTTTCGGTGTACCTCTGCTCCATGTTATGTAGGTTACAGCAGAAAATGAACAGGCTGGCAAGGAAGTCGTAGTTATACGGGCACCCGGGAGCCTCATCACGGCCGTTCCAGAATCGCCACTTCTTAACATTGCTGAAAACATTCTCCACTAGATGACGGCCTTCATTGATCATCTGGTTGTAATGCACCATGAACCAGGTCAATCGGCCATCCCCCCCGGCCACACGGCAGAACATGTTGTCCGCAGTGCTGTAGTGACAGTCACCGACGCGGCAGTCAGGCCGAGGACCATTAAAGTTCCAGGGAACGGATGCATCCATGTCCGCCGTCATCTCAGCATCGGTGGCACGGGGCGGATACCACCACGAGCAGGCAATGATCTCGCGCCCCCAGTTGGCACGTAGACACATTTTGAGTCCGGTGAAGACTGTTCGATCAAATTTACACTGCAAAACTACTTTACATCAGAAACCAGTAGGCAGAGTCACCCGATGGATGCCCCTTACGCCATTGTGTCAGTGCAAATTCGGGTGCTCGGCGCCTCAAGATCCTGTAGGGCGTCCGCCGGCACATGAGGGGGTGATATACGCGATATATCATGAGAGTTGGATGTGCATTTGAAACTGTAAGCAAGACCTGGCTAACAGAGGGTGTTTTCGGCGGTGGTCAGGGTGGATTAGCTGGCTACATCGTAGGGAATTACTGGAGGCATGAGGAGAGACATACAACAGGTTCAGGGCGCTAGTTCAGGGGGAAAAATCTGTCGATCCGAGGCTGTTTGAGATCAGGAGGGTGTGTGGCCGGGGGGGGGGGGGGTTCACTGCGGTTTCGCCCTTTGTGCTGCGCCTGGGCTCCGTCACGTCGGGATGGCGCAGGGGGGGGAGGGGGGGGGGACGGGGGCCAATAGGCTGTAGGTAGGCGTCCAAAGCGCGTTGCGCTGCGCTGGGCTTTGCTGGCTTGGGCGGTGCCGGGGGGGGGGGCGTTGTTTCCGCTGTGGTTCATCCGAGGCTTTGCGTTTCGGGGGTGTCAACACCGCCGCAGGCAGGGCCGAAGGGGGAACGTATTTTGGCGGGTCCCGGGGGGCATGGCCTCTGGAGGTACTGAATTCTCCCAGGGAATCAAAATAGTTGTTTCTGGTTTCTGGTGGGCCAATGGCCCCGGGTGGGTTGTCGTGCAGAAATTTGTTGGCGTCCTCGATGAGCTGCGTGAGCGCCCTGTTGCGTTTCACCAGGGCGCTGTCAAAGTCCTTAGCATGCATAGCGGGGTCCTTGCCTGACGGGGACGTTGCAAGCGTTGCGTGGAGCGTTTTTGGGACGAGCGTTCTGGTAGCAAGTCGTCGGTCCCCACGGTCGCTGGCTATCCACCATTCGAGTGCTAATTTGTCAAAAGGGGGGGGCCAGGCGCTGGAGAGACACTGTTGGAACCATTGCATCGTGGGACAGAGGGCACAGAATGAGATGGGATCCATCGGGTGTACTCCTTGACATTTAGGGCATGTTCGGTCACTGGTGTCTCAGTGAGGTCTGTAGTCCTGACAACCATACGTGCCTGACACCCACTTGAATGCGATTGCCGAGAAAAAGCTGCTCTGTTGGAGAAAGCCTGCGCTGGTGCTGAAGGGCAGGCGCGTGTGTGGGTGGGTCGGAAGAGGGAGCGGGTGTGGTGTTTCGGAATTTTTGAGATGAGGGCTAGGCCCCCACTAGTGACTACTCCCGCAGGGGGGGGGGGTAGGAGGGAGGGGTGCCATATTAATGCTTGAGCGGCCCATTTTGAGAAATAGTCCGCGAGCTCGTTTCCCATAAAGTGTGCGTGGCCTTTGATCCAAGCCACATGGATCAGGTGGGGGAGGGGGGCGAGGAGGGACGTGTAGGCAGTGTCTCGTGTACCCTGTTTGTAAGTGGATGGCCTCGCTGGGGGGGGGTTGGAGAGGGCTCGATTGACCGCTTCGACTGTGTCAAGGTTATCACCCAAGATCACCACCGGAGTATGGGGGAGGATGTTGGGGAGGTGGGCTAACGCCATTGCCATGGCCCATTGCTCGGAGCCCCCTGAAGTGGGTGAGGGTGACGAGCGGCAGAGGAGGTAACACTGTTGTTGCCAAAAGATAGCGAAGGCGCTGCCATGGCCCCCATCTCCCGAGCTTCCATCCGTATAGATCCACGCCGTGTCATCAAAGGGGAGCTCGGCGACGAGGTTAGCCGCCTGAATGCACCCCCACCCCATTAGATCCTCATGGTTTAGAACGTGGCGGAGGTTAGGCAGGTGAAACCAGTGGCCTTCACAGGTGCTATCCATGAGGTCCGCTTGAAGAGGAACCGGGATGTCAGGGTTGCGGGTTTGCGGAGAAGAGAAGGGTGGGAAAAGGTGGTAGTGGGTTATGTCACCCGGGGGGAGAGGAGGGGTGTTGGGGGGGGTGAAGGTGAAATTACTCTGTTCCGTGATGGTAGCTGATTCCCCGGTGTCGAAGCAAATGGTGGCTGTTTTTTTGTAGACTTTGGTAACCGTGGCCAGGTAGGGGGGGGCATTTCAGGGTGCAGCATACAGTTGTTTTCGTCGTGTAGCTCACAGGGGAGGCAGGGGTTCCATGGTCCAGGGGCGTGGAATCGAAGATTCAGGCGGTTGGCCGCATCCAGGAAGCTATCTTGAAGGGCATTTTGTCGTGTCGAAAAGAGGGCGTCTCTAACTGCCGCACAACTGGCCGGGGGTCCGTCCTGGTTCAGGTACCTTAGTCCCGCCTCAACAAAAGACTTGTGAACCGCTGTTCCCAGCTGGCGGAGGCCTAGCCCCAGCTTAGCACATGGCTGGTATATGTCCTGAGTGGAGACTTTGGGCGAGATTCTGCCATGCGTAGCAAGCTCTTTCCAGACCGCTGCCGTGAGCTCATCTATTTCGCCGGGGAGAAAAGGGTGGGCTATGAGGCGGTAGGTGAGGATTGGTATCAGTTGGACATTCACCAGTTTAACCAGCTCAGGGAGGGTGAGGCGAAGTGGGGGGAGGTGTACCAAGTAGCTTTCAGTTCCGAGTGTATTTGGTGTCGAAGTTGCGGGGGGTGCTTATCGTTGTAGATGTAAACCCCCAGTTATTTGTAGCCCTTCCGTGGCTGTTTGGTATCCGGGTCGACAGTAGAAAGTGTGAAGCCGCTTGGGCTCTGGAAGTCATGTTGTGGGACGCCACCCAGGGCGTGCACCTCTGACTTGTCACAGTTCATTTGGAGTCCCCATGTCCTGGCGTCCGTGTCATAGAAGTCAATTAACTTTTGTATGTAGGTCTGGGAGGGTGATCGGTACAATTTGTCATCGATGAAAGCGTGTGCAGAGGTCTCGGCGGGTCTCTCCAACAGAGAGGGTTGAGGGGCTGCATGGAGCAGCACGTTAGAATAAAGGATGAACAGGACAGGGGACATGAGGCAGCCCTGGCGGAGGCCCCTGGTTTGGAGGTAGTGGTAGGGTGTGACATTGTTGACAAGAGGGGCGTTCTGGGGGTGGGCGTAGAGTCCACTGATCAGGTCAACCAGCCCGGCCGGCATTCGATAGTGGTGGTGGACCCGACGGAGGGTGGGGTGGGGAACGCTGTTAAAGGCCTTGTTAAAATCTATGTAAAAATGGTAGGCCTGGGGGCTTCGGGCGATTTCTGCCGTGACGTGAAAAGGTGGTCAATCGTTCAGAAATTTGGCATGCCCCCGTGCTGGCTGTGGTGCATGAGGGAATGATTTCTGATGAGGGTTTGGAGGGCAGAGGCGGCATGTCGGGCCACTAGCTTGTACACAGTGCCCAAAACACAATACACAGGAGCATAAAAAAAGACAATCACATCATTGCAGCCTGTACTGTTATGGTTATAGACTTTCGGTGTACCTCTGCTCCATGTTATGCAGGTTACAGCAGAAAATGAACAGGCTGGTAAGGAAGTCGTAGTTATACGGGCGCCCGGGAGCCTCATCACGGCCGTTCCAGAATCGCCACTTCTTAACATTGCTGAAAACATTCTCCACTAGATGACGGCCTTCATTGATCATCTGGTTGTAATGCACCATGAACCAGGTCAATCGGCCATCCCCCCCGGCCACACGGCAGAACATGTTGTCCGCAGTGCTGTAGTGACAGTCACCGACGCGGAAGTCAGGCCGAGGACCATTAAAGTTCCAGGGAATGGATGCATCCATGTCCGCCGTCATCTCAGCATCGGTGGCACGGGGCGGATACCACCACCAGCAGGCAATGATCTCGCGCCCCCAGTAGATCATGGCATTAAACACAAGCGCATGCCCGCGGTAAGTGGATTTGTTGAACCAGAACAGCTCCCGGTCTACCGGGTGCGAAGGTGACTGGATGGCCACATGCGTTCTATCGACAATAGCAGACACATGGCGGTGAATAGGATGACTGTGTTGGTGATATTCCCATCGGCTTTCAAAAGCATCCGTGAACCTATCCCACAGGTGAGCCCGTTGTGACACGTCACGTAGTACTTGGATACAGTAGTCCCGAACAATTCCCAATGTCCTCGCACATGCAATCTGGCTGTACCCCAATCGCAGGAAAGAGATTGTAATTACAAATTCCTCTAATGTGAAAATGGAATTTGCCACCAGGAACAGCAGAAATCCCATTCTGTACCCGGTGGCATTCATGAGCGGCATTGCTGCAAGTGGAGCGCAGTGCGGGGAGGCGCCGCTATCAGAACGATCCACAGAGATCCACGTAAACTTCAAGACTTAAGGACGGACGAACTTAAATGATTGAGCAGTGCAGAAACGATATAACAACAGCGGAAAAAAGATTCTAATAGTGATAATATAATTAATGAGCAACATTCTTCTTTCATTGTCTCAGATATGTGCTGTCTATGAAATCAACAGTAAGGGCAACGAAGCAATCCATGGCTCTTGGCGGGAACGGTGTTTGATGGTCCTCCACTCTTAAGGAGTGTCAGTGAATCGCTGCCATCCATGATTCTTGCGAGGGCCAAGTGACGTGAAAGGTGCCTGATGGTCCTCCACTCTTAATGAGTCTCAGTGCGGCCGATGACAGCACCGCCAACAATGCGACGAGGTTCACGATGTGGTACACGCTTCCACCCCTGTGTGCAGGGCGTCCATCATATGTGGCGACGCCGCGACAGGGGTTCACGCTATGGTTCACGCTTCCAGCCCTGTGTGCAGGGCGTCCAACGTGAGGCGACGCCGCTACAAGAGTTCACCCTGTGGTACACGCTTCCAGCCCTCCGTGCAGGGCGTCCATCATATGAGGCAACGCCGCGACAAGGGTTCACGCTGTGGTTCACGCTTCTACCCCTGTGTGCAGGGCGTCCAACGTGAGGCGACGCCGCTACAAGAGTTCACGCTGTGGTACACGCTTCCACCCCTCTGTGCAGGGCGTCCAACATGAGGCCTGTGCGTGGGCAGACAACTACAGATTCATTCAAAAGATTGTTGCTTTGCATCTTCAGCCGCACTGGCAGAAACTTCACGCGCATTTGCGAGGTGCTGCCCAACGAGTACACGCCTCAATGGATAGCGGCGCGCATTGGGCCGCATGGACATGGCAGTTTGCTTGGTGATGATGTTTGGTACGCCGTGTATTGGGACTACAGTGATCTGCCGTCCGACAACTGGAAACAAACTGCCAGATCACTGTGGCTGGCCATGCTGTCTGAGAGAGGGGTGACGCCCACCACTGCAGATCAAATAAAGTTTGATGTCTTTGTCACCATTTTGCAGGATGCACCGGCGTGGCAAGAACAAAAGAAATTGGAAAAGGCTGAGCGTGCAAGCCAGAAGGAGGCGTCTGCCGATGCGCACGCTCTTGGTCTTGGCCCCAGCTCATTGGAGAGGCGGAAGCACACACTGGCCAGCTACCTCATGGGTCCGAATGCAGTGGGCCGGCAGACAAGCACAGGGACATGGCGCCCCACCAGTGGTCCTGCACCTCAGCGGCGCTGCAAGGCACCCGGTGGCACATGCTACGCGCCAGTGGCAAAGAACTGCAGCAAGAGAATGTGCACACCGCACTGCCTGAGCTTCCGAACTGCCTATGCACAGCGGTTTGCAACTTGTACGCCATGCAAATACAAAAAGTCTGGAGTTCGACACAGGCACACACCATGTGCTCTGATGCAACGGAGCTCGCACCTTGGATTGGGGACTGGCAGGGTCATTTGGATGAACCTCGCTGGAGGCACGTCGCGCAGAATGAGGAGGATGAAAATTCGGACAGTGACACCAGTTCTGTGATTGATGAGAACCCACTTGCTCAGCCGGAGATGTTTACTCAGCCGCAGCCGTTGACTCAGCCGCAGACGTTCTCAGCCCGAGCACCGCGGAAACAGGACCTGCAACCAGATCATGCGGAAGAGGAGACCGTCGAGGCCTACCTAGAGAGGCTGTTGGGTTCTGCTCCGCGGCACAATTCCTTGCCCAAACGCCTGGGTGAAACGGCATCTGAAGATGCGGATTTTGCAGAAGCGCAGACCACAAATTTGCTTAATGACTTGCAGCAACTTCCGCCAGCAGAGCGCAGGCCCTCGGCGGATAGCGGCCGGTACATTGTGGAAGCCCCGAAGAAGAACTATCACTGCATTGTGTGCTATTGCTTTCTGTTGAACACTGCAGTTCTGCCTTGTGGACACACGATCTGCACAGACTGTGCAGGGAGGATCAGCCGGTGCCCATCGGATCGTACTGTTTTTGTTGCTGCCAACACCCCCAGGAACCGCGCAATTCAGGATGCTGTGCAGGAATTTTTGCCCTCGGACGGGGCTCGTACTGCAGGCGCGATACTGGCAGCAGCAGGAGCTGCAATATTCTCTCTGGGATCCACAACAAGACCACTGACAAATCCGGATGCCATGCGACAGGCCAGATTGCGAGCCTTCATGCACCTCTTGCCACCGGATCCTCCTGGTGAACTAGCAGCAGATCCTCCTGGTGAACCAGCAGCGTGTCCTGATTCAACATGCTCCCAGATACCAGCGCCAGCAGTGATTTCCAGAACGGTGGCTTCGTTGGACTCTGAGCGGTTGCGACAGCGGGAATGGAAGTGCACAACAGTGCAGCGTCGTGTGGAGCGGTCTGAGCAGCCACGTGCAGCAGCTGGAACATTGGTGCACGTCATGTTCAACGACGGCTGGTACGAGGGCCTGGCCGGTGGCGGTACTGTTGAATTCGGCGATGGAACAAGATTTCCCTGGAGCCGCATCCGCACCTGGCATGCAGCCAGCGACCACTAAGGTCAGCTGAGTACACTATTTTGGTAATATATTTATTTTTTTTGTTTGTCTTCAGCCTGCACAGTGGCATGCACCATAGTGCAGCAGTATAACTATATATTTTTGTATGTCTATAACTTCTTTTATTGTTGATTATTTATATTATCGCACAGTGGAATACACCACAGTGCAGCTTCTTCAGACACACGCATCGAATGGCAATTCGTCTCTCTGCTCAGTGTAATGTCGCTGTGCCTTCCCAGCTTTTTGAGTGCGTCAGTCAATGACGGAGGAAAGTAGTTGGCAGTTGGGGTTATGTGTCAAGTCTTTTATTTACTTCTGAGCACAGCAGGGAACAACAAAAAAGCATGCAGAGGTTCAAAAACCAGACGGTTGAACAGTTTTGAAAAAATCAACACCATATTTTGAGAAAGCATTTATGTTTGTTAGGATACAAGCTGCAGTGGGTTCTAAAAAGGTTTCCGGAGAGAAAACAATTGGAAATAGATTTTTGTTTGTTAGCATAAAAGCTGCAGTGGGTCTGAAAACGGTTTCGGAAAAAAAAATTGGAAATGCATTTTTGTTCGTTACGATAAAAGCTGCAGTGGGTTTGAAGACGTTTTCGAAAAGAAACCAAGTCACATCACATCACATCACACCACATCACGGCAATTCAAATATGGTCACACACTTCACATCACATTAAAACACATGACATCACATCACACCACATCAGACCGGATCACATCAAGTCAAATCAAATATCATTGCACCAAATCACATCACATGAAATCGCATGGCATCACATGACATCCCATCACATCACACCACATCACATCACATCACATCACATCACGTCACGTCACGTGACGTCACGTCACGTCACGTCACGTCGCGTCAGGTCACGTCACGTCACGTCATGTCACATCACATCGCATCTCATCACGTCACATCACATCACATCGCATCACGCCACAGAAAACCACACCACACGAGATCACATTACATCACATCGAATCACGTCATGTCACATCACCTATGATATATTGCATCACATCACATCACATCACGTTGCGAACACCACATCCTATCAACTTATAACGCATCACATCATATGGCATGAAGGAGAGTCAATTTGCATTGGTTCATAGAAGGTCAGAGCACATAAGGTCCGCACACCTGCAAGGCACCGCCTGTTTATGAGACCTTTACCAATAACTGAAACTCCAGGTTAGGATTACGGTTAGGGTTAGGGTTAGGGTTAGGGTTAGGGTTAGGGTTTCGGTTACTGGCATACGGCAGGATACGGCAGGGAAAGCAGGATACGGCAGTATACGGCAGATACGGCAGGATACGGCAGGATGCGGCAGGATACGGCAGGATACGGCAGGATACGGCAGGATACGGCAGGATACGGCAGGATACGGCAAGATACGGCAGGATACAACAGGATACGGCAGGATACGCGTATTACAGGAATACAGTCGTATTAGGGAAACCCCACTGAAACAAAGAAGAAAAATAACAATACAAAGGATAACAATAACGACAAGCCAGGATCTAACAGGCATCCCATCTCCTTTCGACTCTGCTAGGTTACAACGGCCACCCACAAAGGGCTCGCCAACTTCAGGTGACAGAAACAAAGCAACAATACTATCGCTGTGACTATCCTATTAAGAAGAATGCTGGAGTTCCGGGGCAGCCACCTGTGACTTGCGATGCTTGTCATGCTATTTACCAGGTTTCATGTGCAGCCAAGCTTCCGTCTCCTTGAAGGCCTGGATCGGCAGCATATGATACATGTATGACAGAAATGATTGGTTCCCAGTAATTGGCACCATGACCTCATGATACCTGCTTCGTTATGACTATCTGTAAAGAACAATGTCCTTTTCATGCAGATTGGCATCACCTAGTCGCATCGATAGGGAGCACATAGTGCAGTGCTCCAACTTGGACGTCTATCCACTAGACTTTCGAAAACTGTTGACCTCCACAATTCTTGTGTTGGGCATCGGTAAAGTATGCAATGAGTGAAAAAAAAGGGTTGGGTGCATCCATGTCGTAGCATATGCCACGGATGCTTGCTGATACCTTCAGGTCCCAATGCCACCGACATCAACATTTTGCTTAATGCCACGGATAGGGCCGGCCCATGCCATTCTGCAGGCTCTACCAGCTATTGCTGATTTCTCTGGCTGTTTTTCTGCTGCTCTCGCTGTTGTTGATCTCACCAATGCGGACATGATTTAACAACTCCAAAATCAAAAATTCCTCCCACTATACCCCTTGGCAAAACCAATCACAATTGGCTTGCATACCATCAATACATGGAAGTCAGGATGAAGGAAACAAAGAGTGAGTCGGGAACAATTGGAGTAGAGATAGGAAGAGGTGAGAAGTACAAGCCCTGGAACAGGAGATGTGGGTATTAGACTAGAGAATGTTGCATCTCTGCTCCAAGAATCGATTTGTTCACGATGCAGATTGCAACTGTGGGTTCTGTTATGGACATCTGACACCATGCTGGCACAGTCTCAGGAGAACGATCTGGAGAAACCACAATTACATCAATACGGTTCGAACAGGTGAAGTCGGAAAGAACATCTGCAGCTGTGGCTGCGAGAATTCCTTACTGGAATCCTTGATTTTCTGTTGACAGCCCGCCAAGGTTCTTAGCGGCGCTGTGGCAGGTGTGGCGGCGTCGGTGATTGTGGGACTTATGTTTCACAAATTTCTACGTATTCTTGGTATTTTGGAAGCTGAAACTCTGTAAAATTGATATTAATAATATAAACTAACTCTGCATATACCCAGGTTCTTTTCCGTTGCGAATTTTTTCATCAATCTTCAAATCGACAATCAATCCGAACTGCTCACCAGAACCATCAATAGTTGGTTTCAATGTTCAATTCATCTTCTACAAAGTCACAGCCTTCGACGTGCAAAGAATGCAGAGGAAGCCGCCAAACAGAAGCCCAGAAAATCGCCGGTGCCGCAAATCTGTCGCCCAGGCAACTTTCCGGCAGTTCTGTACCCACCTTCAATTCGGAAACGTTTCAGGGTTAAAACTAGACTAGTATCCTGAACGAAGGGTTTAATCTGGTGTATGGCAAAAGACAGGGAAAATCTAAGACGACACAATGGCATCATTCGGTTCCTCCTCAAACTTGGGCACGGAGGGCCAATCCTCGCCCTTGCCCATAAGATGGCAAAAAGGAATAGAACAAAACGGGTTGCAAACATCAGAAGTATTCTCACAGTGAATCCAGCACAACACCATGGCCTGCATGAACACAAGTACGGCATGGCCATATACACGACTTGTCCACCCTCATGAGTCACCGATGTAAAAATATGAAGAACTTGCAATGAGGATCATCCAAAATGAGGTAGGTAGGTAGGTCATGTCGGGACCTGGGTAGCCGCCGAAGGGGTCTTACCAAGAAGCTTTTCCTTACTCACCCAAGGCCCTACTTCACGTGCCCCCACAAAGCGGCTCTCCCATATTCAGGAAGGGCGCGGTCGCCGCCATCAGGTCTCACATTCCTCTCCTTTGGGCCAATGATACGTGGGAGAGGGTCCCATCGCACCTCCCCATCAACCGCCAGATTCCGGGGCCCAGGGGCCGGATGTCTGTGTCCTGGCAACCCCCTCTTGGGTTGAATAGAGTCCGGAGAGTGACCTCAGGGCAATGGCCAACAATACCCCACACATCGCATGTGTGACACATATATTATCCTCCTAGCAATGCCTCGGTACTTCAAACCGGACAGAGGGTGCCTGTCACTGGGCAATAACATACACTTGCCGGGTGTACTTGTTGCTTGCAAAAGGACATCAACACGGGCCAGCTCACGGAACGTCACATGTTTAATGTATGCTATATACTATTTGCTGGGCTGGCTGCGGTTAGGGTGTCGCAAACCAAAAGGCATGAATACAGAGACCCACCACATATGTCTAATGCCTTCACACGTTTATACATGAAGCTTCGTCCGATCACTTGGTGCCCAATTGCAAGAGTTGGTACGATACAGTACGTGTAATGTATCGTATCGCTTGAATACAGCACATGTGTTTGGTTTCCGTCATGCCCTGCGCCCCCCAGTCCCCCCTGTGGGGCCTGATCCCCGGTTATGGGGACACATAGTCCTCCTTGTGCTGACCCCCGTCATCCCTTTGTGTAGGCTATAATAGGCCCACACTATAGGACTTGACAGAGGATATCATTAGCCTTCATCCCCCCTTAACCATTCCTCTCATGGCACTTTTGACTTGAACCTGCAGTAGGGACATCAGGGAACTCGGCGTGTTTTTCCGCCGCTTTTGTATCAGTTGATAGGGAAATGATTGCCCTGTTGATACCTATGCGAATTTGCCTTAAGTTCGCATAGGTACAGAAGTTAGATATTGGCAGCGGCCTGGTGGTGAACTGGCGTCGCGACAATTCGCGGGCGAACTGCCAGTTGGGATCTGGCGACCCAAATCGCGAGACCATGAACTGGCATTTACGGAAACTCCATCCTGTTGACCTGAAAGGATTCCGACTGCATGGGTGTAATAGTCAATACTTGGTTTATCATTTGGAATTAAAGGTTCAGGTTCCGGTGCCACTATTTTCAAAAACCCCTTAACGTCATGGTGCCCAGCCATTTAAAGTATAGGGATAGCTCAGGCATCCTTGCCGGCACGTTACAGTGCCTTTTTCTTTTACCCCCCATTGTTAAATTAGGCATGGCATGCACATCTTATGCCTTTCATGTGTTCACTTCTGCCTAACCGTAAATTGATATTTTCCATCCATTTCTCTTGCCGAGAGATGCAATGGAACGGCATGACTCTCCTCTACAATGGTATGTTATTTGTTTGTTTGAGTTGCAAGTCAGTTTCGAGATTCGACTCAATTATTAGGATTGAACTGAGTTTTTGTTGTAGTTTGGAGACCATGGTGAGTTACAAGGTCAAGTGGATTTCATTGACTCCTGGGTGAAGCCAACATTTGTAATCATTTTGGTTTGCCTTCCCTTCCCTTTGTAATGTCGAGATACAGTCGTGGTGGGTCACCATACTCCATGGTGGGACCCACTTTCATCCATCAATAGTGCATTTTTGTGTCGAGTTATTTGGAATTTTTTGTTTGTCGTCGTAACGACAAGTATCTAGTTTTATAAGCACCTTGGTTCGAGTTCATTTGAGCCATTGGCGATTTTTGGTGTCAATTTTACTTTCGAGATTTTGGGCACTTTGTTTTCATGTGCTCAAAGTTCGCCACTATATCTCCAAGATATAGTGGCGACGTAAAATAAGTAAGAGCTCACTTTGTTTGTACTTGGTGAGTACAAACAATATATGTTCGAGTTTTGGTTGCGCTTCGACGCTTTTGACATCTTTTAGTTTGAAGTTTTAAACCTTTTTGAGCTCATTTTGGCATAGTCATTTTATGCCAAAAATCACTCATTTTTGGCCTGTCATGGGCCTATTTTTCGAGCTTGGATCTCCAAGCTCGCGTCGAGTTTGAGTCTAAGTGTTGATTGTGCGTGTTGTGGCATCTGTCCAATTATGTTAATGCACTTTGTTTGGCCGTGATTCATTGTACATACGGCGGCACATGAATTTTGGTGAGTGTGACTTGAATTATATATTTTTCATGTGTTCACTTGTGGTGACCATGGAGATCCACTACTATTGAGTTTTTGGTCGAACCTTCGATCATTCGTGGTCTCAATGGTCACTACTGTTTTTTATATGGTCCCCAGAGGTCGTCCTCGAATTTTGTCTTTACGCTACGACCAATTTACTATGTGCCATTTTGGCCTATTTCTGCTTATGATAAAGTTGGTCATGAGCATATTGCCCAAATTTACTCAGTCCGGGTGTTGACTTTTCGAACCCATGTCCTCATGTACATGTTGAGTTCGAACCCAAGTGTTGATTCCAATGAAGGAACATGCTTTGCACGCTGCGTGCATGCTTTTACGTGGTTATAACTCACTTGGACTTACCGCACCATTGCAATCTCTAAAACGTTTTCAAGATTTCAAATTTTGTGTGTTCACTTCATTGACTTGGTTCATTTGGGTCTTTGGGCCAAATCTCCTTGTTCTTGGACCCTAGACCTCCCCAATGGTTCTACTTTGGGTATTTGAACTTGTTTTGGTATGTTCTATTACTTAGCCAATCCATTGGAACCAAGTCTGCCAGGTGTATAGGATAGTGGTTTTACATGGTCCCAGAGATGTACATTATGGACCCTGAAAACCACCCTGTCATGTAGTCACTTGGCGGGTAAACAGTAAAGAACCCATGAGGAGTTGAACCTTTGGGTCTTTTCCTATGTTTCAATGGTGCTCTCTACGTTGTATTGAGCATTTGTTGGAAGGTTACTGGTACAAAGGTTCACTGTTTTAAATTTTCTCTGGAAATTAGTTCAAAATTCCAAATTTCATGAGGTCACTTCTAGGCCATGGGAAGGTTAGGCCATCTTCTTGATTTGGGCCAATACTTTACCCATGGCCTCTCATCAGTGTCTATTTGTCATATTTGAGGAGTTGGGGTTATGGCCTACCCTTATGGGATTGGACCAAACCCATATGTCACCTCAATTTGGACTTCAAATCTGACTCTGGAATGTATGCATAAGCCCTTTTTGAGGTCCCCAAATTTGACCTCAAAAAGTGGGTATTGGAGTTTGTTGCCTTGCTCCAACCTGAGGAGGAGGTAGGGCCAACACTTTTAGGACAATCATCTCCTCCCCGAATCCTTTGTGCATGCACTTCCCTGGACCTGGGGCTGACCCTATGCGGGAGTTATTTGCATTCTTTTCTCCCTTGTTTTTCAGCTAAGGGGAATTTCACGTAAGTGCGCAGCCTACCAGACTTGTGGCAGTGACACGGTATCAGGGAGACAGACTCGGATATCCGGTGGGCATAATGTTTGACTGATGCCCTTTGAATGAGCATACATGAAACCCTTTGAATCCTCTTTACCTTGGCGGGAGAGTGTGTTGAAGTGGGTAACCTCTGATTTTCGGTTTTGCCTGTTTTTGTGCGCTGCTTCCCATGCTAGGTCTCAGAGCCCGTTTGGAGTTGGGTCCTGCCCCTCTACGTGTGTCAGGGTGAAGGTCTTGGCTACCCCCAACTACCCTTGTTTCTATTTGGGATGTGGGATTCTGAGGTGGTATGGGCGATTTACCATTTTACCCCCTTTTCCACAGAATTTCTGGGGCCTAAGTCTCATTGGCACCAAGGACGACCACCCCCCCTACAGTGGTGTGGTGGGGCTATCTCCTGCCCCAAGGAGACTTGAGTTGAGATATTTGGGGAGGATTGAGATTGAGTGTGTAGGCACTAGACCCCTGCCTCTGGGGTCCTGTGGTGCCAGGAGTGGAGAGTGACAACCCCCCCACTAGGGTACGCTTTGACAGCCAATGGGCCTTACCAATGTCTTGTTGTTTTTGCATGTTTTGTTCTTCCTCCTTGGGGATCCTGAATCAGGCTACCCAGGATGTGCTGAGTGGGAGAGTAAGCTCCCTTTGTCCCCCCCTCTCCTGCCTTGATGCCCTTTCCTTTGTGACTTATGTTGATCACTGCACCTTACCCTAACCGGGACATGGTTTGGAGGATTTACATGTTCCTATGACCATTTGTATATGCTTTCTTTCCTTTGTTGTTTAGACCTCAATGGGATTGCTTCGATTTCGCGATCCCGATGGATGCTCACTGAGTCTGAGTGGATGTGAGTTGTCTTCTTCTTGTGCCACGCGTACGTGCAAGGGAGGAGGCCGCATGGGCTTGGAGAGGGTTGACCCGGGGACGGTAGCCCCGGAACAGCAAATCGAAGCACCGTCCAGCCCCACGTCCCGAGCGCCATCGGTAAGGCACAAATCAAGCCCCTTATCCTCAGAAAGTGTCAATCCCTCGGAGATGGACTTCAAAGAGACCATGCGGGCCCTCAACAAGGCCCTCATGGAGTTGGAATAGTCCGAGAGAGAGCGCCTCACAATCCAATGCGGCATGGCGCGCCTCCCTATCTTGGAGGACTTCGTCATTGACTTGGGTCCTGCCCTGTTGGTATGCAGGCCGGCCCTGGCCATCGAGGAGCGCTTGGAGTCCATAGAGAAGAGGATCTCAGTGATGGAGGAGGCCGTTAGCGCCCCCCTACCGACCTCCTCGAGTCCACGGAGCCCGGCAGCCCCAGCTCAGGACCTACCCCTGAGCCAGGCGCCTCGATTCCCCCAAGGGGAGGCCCCTATCTCAGTGGCCGCCCCCGCGCAGCCCTGGAGGCGCCCATCAGTTGAAAGGCAGCCCAAATGGTCGCCGCCAACTCAACAATGGGCACTACGAGATCATCAAAGAGATCATGGGAACCGCGTGCACCCACAATGGTGACGAGCACCCCACGCCGCCGCCGCCGGAGAAGATGTCGACCAGGTTGACGAGTGAAGAGTCGACGACAACATGAAGGGTCCGAACCAGCTCCAGGGGCCCCGTTGCCGGCCCCCGACGACTCCACAGTCGACCCTCGTGCGCCGCCGGGGCTGGGATGGGGCCGAATCAACGCCCTTCAGCCCCCCAGGGGAGCTCATGGAGTTGACCACCGCGGACGAACCGCGGAGCCCCGTGGAGGACCCCTTGGACTTCAGGGATGTCCGCTCAGGGGTCAAGGAGGCCGAGAAGGATGCCCCATGCGCCCCCTCAGGGGCTGCGCAGGCCGAGGAGGCGAGCACAAACGAGCAGGGCACTGTGGCAACCTGCCCCTGCCCTGAGGAGGCCCCCAAGACGGTGCAGGACATGCTGGCGATCAGCCCCAGCCCTGTGGAGGCTCCACAGCCCGCGCCACAACGCTCGCTCCATGGCCTCCAACAATTATGGGGATTCATCGCTCCCCAGTGCTACAACCTGATCTGAAGTCCTTGGGATCCGCCATGCGGGGGACGTGCCTGCGGTTGCACTCAGGTGCAACCAGATGACCTACGGGGAGTGGCACTACCCTGCCAAGACAAGCATTAAGTTATATGCAGGTCTGGTTTCTGGTTTTCAGCCCAGTTAGGATGTTTATAGGGGTCCCTGTGGGTAACGAGGATCCACCAGACTGGAGCAGAAACCAGCAGACCTGCAGGGTGTTACTTTTTGTGTTTGTCAGCAAGATTGATCCATGTTGGGCTTGAGCCGTCGCAACCGGTCTATGCCACTGTTGTACGTAGGAATCAATGCAATGGCCGATTCTGAGTGTCTATAGGGGTATGTCAGCCTATGATGGCCAGAGCCCCAGAAAATCTGCAACTGTGCTGATGTGGGGCCTGAGCCGTTGCAATCAGCCCGTGTCCAGTTTCCTTCACTTCCATTCTCAGGCTGTGGGTGGATAGAAATGCCCTTTAGGGGTGGACTGCGACCGGGGCAGTTCGTCTTCCTGATACCCATCATGATATACTTGACCGCATCTGACGGGACCCTGTTTGAACCGCATTTGAATGGTTTGAACCACCGAAAAATTCAAATGGGGCAGTTGAATTTATTTGAATTGATTCAAACGCCGAGCGCCGCCGCCGCAGCGTGCCCCACCGGGGGCCTGTCGCATTCTGTCGCAAATTTCGCCCTTTTTGCAAGTTTTGCAATTTTTTAGGCGACCGCAGACGATTTGCACGCACTATTGACATGCAATCAGGACCGCTTTAGCACCAGTTCTGCTGGGATTCTCCTTTTTTTGGTTTCCACGTTCCTCTTCACCATTTCACGTTGGCAACTCCCCTTGTTGCAAATGCAGCGCCTTTTGGCATGTCCCAAACGGTAAGCTTAGGCGGCTCAAGTTGCATGGTCAAAATGCGCCCAAAACTGCCTCTCCACGGCACTGCGAAAAAATAGTCCTTTTGGGGGGGACGTAAAACGCAAGAACCAAAAATCCCGTGAAAAGCAATTAACTGGTCCTTTTTCCTTTATTTTCAACAAAACCGACTGCCCGGGAAAATGATTTTTTTCCACCAAAATGAACTTCTTTTTTGGGAAAACCACGACTTTTTGTTTCCTCTACCATTTATGCTTTGCAATAAAAACACCCGTGAGCTTTCAATCTTTTGGAAAACCAGTTTTCGAAAACCATGTTGCACGCAGCACCACAAGAAGCATTTTTTGGCACCACTTCTTTGCGCGAGGCCTCGCGCAAACACCGACACAACAGCGCAATAAAATGCATAACAGAGAAAAATGTGCCGCACAAGGTGACAGCATAAAGGTCGTCGAAGAGGAATGCATAGCGCGAGCCCTCGCGCATAATATATCAGAACAAGCGAAGAAATTACTTTTTCTTCGGAACAGTTTGCATCTTAGAACCCATAGCCTTAGCAACGGACGTGTTACCCTTAGGAGGTGGCTTTGCGGGCGCGCTTCTTGGTTGGGACTGACGGGCTGGCTGCTTGAATGGAGCCCGGGCCCCGGTTTCCTCGGACCTCGGCTTCGCTGCCACTTTCTTCGCTGCCTTGCCCTGGGAGACCTGCGCTTCCTCCTCCTCTTCTTCCTCGTTCTCCTTCTCTTCATCCCCATCGCTCTCGTCTGATTCCGCACCGGTAACCGACTTCGCTGCCTGAGGCTTGGAAGCAGTCTTCTTCTTCTTGGGGGCTGGTTCCGCACCAGTAGACTTCCGGTTTGCAGGGGCCAGTGCTTCTGCAGCTTGACCTTTCTCAACAGTCTCTTCCTCCTTCAACGACAACGCCTCATAACCCACCTTGTCATCGCAAACCCATAGGGGAATACCACGGTTTGCCCAGTTGGCTTGCTGGTCCCAATCACCACACGCGTGCAGTTTCAACTCTTGTGTCAATACATGGTTCAACTGAGTCTGCACTCTGTTGACCCAATCGGAGAGATTGTCGGAGGTAACACCAAGAAGGTACATGCGAGTATCCAGCTCGACGGACGCGATCTTGCACACCAGATCCGGCTGATGATCAATGAACACAAACGTAGGCTTGAAGGTCTTATCATGCTTCAGGTGAAAGAGGTGACTGTCGAAATACCACATACCCGTCGTTATCGGAAGGTGAACGCCAAATTCAACAGGATCCATCTCCTCTGCTTGAGGAGGTCCAAACGTCAGAAGTTATTGCGCGAGGCCTCGCGCAAAGAGCGGACGTAATGAGGGAACTATACCTTTCTCGACCAGCTATCCGGTGACGCAATCAGCAACCAGCGAACGTCAAACGTTGTAAGATCCCCTGCAGGCTTCGGTTTGACTGGCCAACTGAAGATGGGAATAAGCAACATGTGGCCAATGCGCGGCGCGTTGAAATCATCGTTGGAACGCCTCTCTGTTTCCGTTTCCAGCACGTTGAACATGTTGTCAACAACAGTTTTGGAGCCGCAGATAAGGGTATCGGCACGCGCCATCTCTTCATAGAGCCAAGCTGGGCACATCGTCTCAGGAGCAAGATGTTCAAATATGTCGCCGTTGATGATAACCAGGTTCTTGTCTATCTCCATGAACCGCTTCGGGGGTTCGTGGTTCAACGCTGCAATTCGGGTCGCCTTAACTGTGATAGTTTGACTTGACAATGATGGATACTGCTGTTCCACTGTCTTGAAGTCACCAGTAACGCCAGCAGGTGGAGGGACGACACGGCTCTTGGTAGGCTCTTGACCCAGGAGTTTTTGGACGTTGAGGATTTTCAGGGGGGCGGGTTCGCCTTTCTCTGCCAGCTGCCACAGTGGTGCGCGAATCATGGATTTCCATGCCGGCCATGGACCGCGACTTTTGCCTTCAGACTCACGCCAATAGCCCGATGTACCAAGAGTCACCTTCAGGGCAGGCCTTCCAAGTGCAGCAACCTCTTTGCGGGTCCGCATGTCTTTGGCTAAAGAACAGAAATGGAGAAAGTGCGGCGCACTGATGCAGAAATGGAACCCAAGTCGCGTCGATGGTACACACCTTTCTCAGGCTGAACGTACTGGCCGTTGTGCGGGTGGTCCAGATGCATTGAGACCCACTGCTCAAGGATGATGTCGTCAAACGAATTCTGCAAGGATTTAAGGGTTGTTTTTTCTTCCTGCATCACTTCTGCCACTTTGTTGTAGAACTCCGGCAACAGGATCACGTCAAGTTTCTTCAGCGCGTTCTTCGTGACTTTCTCCCCTTTGTCGTGGAACTTCTGCAGACCTTTCACAGCTTCCGGACCAGCATAGTAGGCAAACGTCATAAAATCTTTCCACAATTTATACGTTTTGTCCTGAAAGTGACAACGTTATGCGCGAGGCCTCGCGCAACGAAGAGCGCAGAAACAACGATTAATGAACATACGAATTGACCAGGTTGCTTCAGTTCAGCGGTTGGAACCAGGGCACTCATCTGCACAGCATCCACAATGGCGATCTTGAGATTGCTGTACGTGTCAGGTAGGCCTCGCCGCCGCTGATCTTCAACACATCGAATGAGGTTATGTGCTGCCTCATACAGCGGAATTGGCTCAACGTCTTGTGCGCTTCCTTGTGCTTGTCCCGCCAGCTTTGCACGGAAGGCCCACGGTGTCGTAGGCTTTAGAATATCGGCGATGCATGTAGTATGCCACTGCTGCAGATCCAGACACGCGGTGCGTCGCTTCTCCCGAATCTTCGCAACCGCTTCCACGCTGTGCTGTCCAGATACACACCAATAATCGCCATCTGCAAATATGAGACACGTCTTTGCGCGAGGGCTCGCGCAACGAGAAGAGCGAAAAGTTGGTTGGCAACATACTATTATCTTCCCAGAGAACGACGTGTAATGGGCCTGTTGGCGCTGCTGCTTCGAGTGACTCAATACGCTTCTGCAGTAACTTCGCATCTCTCCGTCTGATCTGCCCCTTTGTCTTCTCCTGGTCGATTCTCACGTTGTCCAGCTCAACCCCCACCTGCCTCCCGTCCGGCTTCAGGTGGTCCTCGATGTCAGTACCCAAGGTTAAGCCAGGATCTGGTGTTCCCTTCTTCTTACGCCCCTTCTTTGGTGTTCCAGCCTCCGATCCCGAGGTCCCAGGGTCATAGTCGGTATCTTCTCGTTCCTCGGCTGTTTTTTGGGCGGGGCTTGCCATTCTGCGATAAGAAGAAAGCCTGTATTGAAGGAAACATAACATTAAAAATGGGTAAAATCGTCGTCGATAATGCATATGTGGGGTTCTTTTAGCGGTTACGAGTACAGTATGGTTGAGAATGCAAAACTGAAGGGGCACGCCACTGTTTTTGACTGACAACCGTGCGCGAGGCCTCGCGCAAGAGAGGGGGTGTACTAACCTGTTGTTTCATGCTGTTTGCGCGAGGCCACGCGCATCACTGCATGTTCTCCAATCTTCTTCGAACGTTTCGCAGCGTGTCGGCCTCTCTCTGTTCCTCCAACACACTGCGTTGGGGGATCCGCTCCGACAGTTTTCGCTTGAAACCAGCCTTAAGTGGCCCCTGCTGCGTTAGCACCAACAACACAGACACAAGGACTTGTTTGTAGTGGTTAGAACCCTTTGGAACTAGAAGAGACGGTGGAAAGTTAGGCACACCCCTGCGCGGCCAATGCGCCTGAATTGCACAAGTAGGCTCAGCACACCACCTAACCCAAGGCACATATACACGCTCTGCATTCAAGTAAGCAGTTAACTGCTGACGCACGGAATTGACAAAGGAATTGAGGATTTTACAGACGTTCACTCTGTGACCTTCTTTGCGGATAGTGATGAGCTGATACAGATCGTCAACATCTTCAATGGTTACTGCACCTCTGTTCTGGCCCTTCTTTGTCACAAGGCTGGAAAGCAGACTTTCACAAAATTCCTCGGCAAAAGCCTGTCCAGGCATGGCTGTGTGCCACGCAGTGTGGCACAATAGCGCAGTTGCAACAGTGCGTTCGTATTTTAAAAGTGTGTCCCCCATGTTCAAACGGTCTAACAGACACATAACAATCTGCAATCCCTCAGAAGCAAAAACACCCGTGTTGGCCGTCTCCCCAGCCCAATTGAACTGCCTAACGAGGTGTCCTAGGTATAGTAACATGGGACATTATTGTGTTAACAGAACCTGCATGGCCTTACACACAGCGTAACGGAGGCGACTTCGCCGATTTGCAGGACGTGCCAGCTCAAGGGAACGACGTTTTCGGTTAAGGCGCCGTATGTGGGGGCCCATACCCAACAGCAGTGCACCAACAGTTATCTCCATTGTGATCAGCTTGGGAAAAACAGGGGACTGTGTCACCGCTGCGCAACAAACCCTTACGGAAAAAAGTCACAATCGGCCAGAATGAGCGAAACATTTGTGTAATGCAAAATTTGTACGCGTGCCAGAAACCATATAATATAGGGTGTGAACGCAAAAAAAGCCGGACGTTCCAACCCGTTGTTTTTTCACCGTACATCATCTTACAAATGCGGTAATGGATGTTCTCATCACATAAGACAGGGACAACTGGTCGGCTATGCTGCGCCAAGTCCCTAGTAAATTGCAGTAGGTTAAGAAGCGATAGGTTGCCGCTTACCTTTTCTTTGCTTAGACAAAGGGGTCGCCAATGTGGTCTCTTGGCAGGTACAGGGCGAATAATGTCAAGCGGTGCCCTAATGTTTCGCACAACAGGTCGCGTGCTTGCAAATCCTAGATCGTGCAGGATACGTGCAAACGTCCCCTCGGTGTTTCCGAGCATGCATGCAACAATAGGAACACGCCGTTCAAGGTCTTCCAGGCTAGGATGACCATGCCAGTAGCGCGGTGCATCCCTGAGTAGCAACACGGCCAACGCTGTTGCGTTCAGGCTTTTGTCGTTCTTGTCAGGATTTGTGGTAAACTGTTTGTTGTACCAGTTGTCCATCCACAACACAACCCACTGTTGGTAAATTTTGTCCCATGTAGTCTGTAACCTGTCTGCGGCCTTCTCCTTCAGCGAAGGTGCGCTGTATCGCGCCAGACCTGACCTTGTTAAAATGCGACGCTGCGCCCTACCTCCCTCTACCGCAACAACTGACTTTGGTTTTCCCTGGTATGGAACTGCGCGGTGGCGCATCAGCAAATAGAGGCGCCAGGCCTCCTCTATCAAAACACCAACCCATCTCTTCCCTTCTGCCGTAATCGCCTTTTCAATGCTGCAACGCGTCCGTTCATTTTTGCGCAGACGCAGAAGAAAAACACAAACAACAATCGCGCGCCCTCGTCCTCCTGTTTTAGCCCTTCCCACAGTTTTTGTGCCGTGTGGTACGGCGGTTCCTCTGAGCAGACATCGCGGAAAACTCCGGATGCTGCGGCCACTGTCTTCTCAAGGTCCACCTCTTTTCGCAGGGGCATTGTGGCTGTAAAGGTTAATTGCTTAACTGTATGTGCGTAAAAATCGCTGTTTGAAAAACTTTCTTGATTTCAAACATCAACCTGTCACTCCGTTTTCGCGCGACCAATTTTTCTGTGATTCGCTTGTCGCATGCACCATTTTCGGTTACCTGTAACTGTCTGGTGATCCCGCATTTCACTAGTTAATCCTGATTGTGGTACCCAGTTGCGGCGCGCTTCTATCGCTGTTGGGCAGTGAAGTCAGCGGTGACCACAGTATGAAAACCGGAGATGCCGGCGGGACCTGTATGGGCGCCCATGCAGCAGCGCCGCATCAAGGGGACGTACATGCTGTGTAGTTGGTGGATCTGTCCAATTTTGGTTTTTATGAACGCTTGTGACCTCCATTGCGCGAGGCGTCGGGCAATGATCACCGAAACTTTAATGTTTTTCATGCGCCGTTCCATGCGCGAGGCCTCGCGCTTGAAACTGCAGTTTGTTCCGGAACATTTATACTTTTCAAGATTCTTCGGTACACCATTGTTGCAGTTTATTCGTTAATAGATCCATCTCTATCACGCAATCCTGATAATGGTACTAAGTTACGTGTATAAATACGACAGCGTTCCATTTTTCGACAACCTGCCTAATGTGTCGTGCTATATCACATTACTCTGACGCAAATGAACGTCTTTGCGCAAGGCCTCGCGCAAAGAATAGTCAGCAAACAATACTTTTCCCTGTCTTGCCCATGGGACACATCATTCTTATAGAAATATTTAATCCGCCATACTTGTTTGCGACGCTTTTATAATATCCAGCAAAACAACTATTTTTCGATGCCTTTGGAAACCTGTCATTTTCCTACCTTTTCCCTCGTTCTTGACCATGCAACTTGAGCCGCCTAAGCTAAGGGACGCGTTAGAACCGGTCTACGGGCGCCGCCCATACCGGAACGAGAATCTGGAGGCCGATTTGGTGACATTTTTTAAACATGCGTATGGCCGTGCCCTGTTACGCCGTGTGTCAACGAAAGTCGGTGTTTCCCGTCGGATGAAGAGGAGCATCAAACAAAAAATGGAGGAGGTGTTGACCCCAACGGAGGCTGTTTGGTTGATTTTAAAATTGCAAATGCCCAAACCGAGGTGTGCGTTTCGATCCGTGTTTGAATCGTTGCAAGTGCTTCAAACGTGTACTTTGAACCTGTTTGAACACTTCAAGTGATTCAAACACGGATGTCGCACCTCAGGTACAAAGATTTCCTGATTTGGGTCCACGAAAAGGCAGTGGCGGGCGAAGTGCCCGCGCTGAAAACGTGGTGCAAATGCTTTCCATCGTATGAAAGAATGGACGCTACGTGGGAACGCCTTGCCTCCGTTCAACAGCTGGAGGCCAAGATTCATGACCCTTCGGCATGTCAAGATCCAGCGGCGGAAAGGTTTGTCAGTGTGTTTTGGCCTTTTGAGGACTTTTTGGAGTATTTCTCCTCCCAACCGGATCTAATGGATCCGGTTGGTATGGAATTTCACGACCCGGACTACCGCTATGTACTCATCGTCCGAGGGAATGAGTTTCCCCGCGGTGCCCGCCCATGGTGTCAACTCACCGTGTCGTTTGCCAACCACGGGGAGCGTGCTCGGAGCATTAACTACACCTGGACTTTGGATTTGTCACTTTGCTCCGAGCACAATGTAGAGGCTCTTCGGGATTTAATGGCACACAACCTGGAATGCATCCAACATGTTCTAGACAATGGTTACATTGTGTTGTGTGGTTGTAGGGTTGATTGTGGATGCATCGTCGGAGCTGATTCACCTTGGCTTCGCCATGTCTTCAGGTTGAGTGTATGGTGGGGGGTGGGGTCTCTTTACACATATGCGATGTGGAATGCGGCCAGCAACCAATGGGAACACACTACCACGGTCCGTTCCTGGAAGGGGCATAGGAAATTTCTGAAAATTTTTCAGCGGAGTCGGCCGAAAGCTACCGTGTCCGATGTTTATGGATGCATCCGCCTTCCTCTTTTGAACGTGTACGACCGGTATTTTTCAATCGTCATGTGCATTTTGCACTGTTGAGTTGCTGTGGGCAAGCCAACAACGATTTACGCGCGCCGCTACGCCAGGAAGGTGGCACCGGCTGTGCGTGCTGAGGTCCAAAGAATTTTGACCGAGGCGAATACGAAAATCTCAGTCCGAGGAAAAGCCAGCCCAAAGGGTGAGGAAACATGGGGTCTGTTGATTGTG
Source organism: Eutreptiella sp. 'Long Island Sound 2002' (assembly GCA_964036045.1). NCBI lineage: Eukaryota > Euglenozoa > Euglenophyceae > Eutreptiales > Eutreptiaceae > Eutreptiella > Eutreptiella sp. 'Long Island Sound 2002'. The sequence goes on from OZ038381.1 coordinate 98,288,444, forward strand.
TGGCCGGCGATCGCTCATTTGTTGCATGAGCCTCGTGGTGCACAAAAGCCCGTGATTGCGATGGGCAAGCTGTGCGCAGCTCTGTACTCTACATATGATAAGCCCTCCACACTTAAGTATGCCAAAGTAGCGCGTAGGTTTCAGGAGGAAATTTGCCCGCGTCTTCGCTCGCCTTATCAGTTATGGCTTCGCCGTGATGCACGAAGGGTACTGGATGCCATTCGCCCTTGGGGATGTGCGATGTTTTCGGGGGATGTTGTGGAGTCTCTGAATGCATTTTTGAAGGACATTTTTTTGACTGCCACGTCTCGGGGAGGGGGGAAGGGCACACCGGAGGAGCAACTCATTGAGTTGCTCTTCCAAGCAATGAGCCGTGGTTTCTTGTACAAGGAAATGCCACGTTGGAGGGAGGTGGAGGGCCTGGGTGCTCTGCAAATCCAACATTATGCGGACGTTGCTAGGGAGTACTCCGGGGAAATGTTGGAGAGTCGGTGTTGTATTCCCATGGAACCAGGGGGGGAATAGTTTGTTACTGCGCATACTATTTTGGTTGGTTTGAATCCGTTTGAATCAATTCAAGTGCTTCAAATAGGACATTTGAATCACGTAGGGCTATTCAAGTGTCATTCAAACGTCGTGTATTTTACGTGTTTTGACCTGTTCGCTGCGTCGTGGTGTTCTCGTTGGGCTTCCTCCGTCAATATTCCGGTGTACATTAAAGGGCTTGTTGTGATGGCAGGCCTGGACCAAGCGCTGTCTGGCTTGGCCTCGGGTCAGCTGCAGGCGATCGTGGCGGCAGCGCAATCCAAACTGCAAGCAGTTCCGACAACTAGCTCGACGTCCGCTTCAGCAGCCATTGATGTTGCCGTTCACGACACCAAGATTCTCTTACCACCCGAAGCTTCTAAAGTTGCTCTGCGATGGGCGGTGTTTGAGGACCACGGCGAGATCCGCTTCATGCCGGGAATCCGAGTGAAGTCCTCGACGAAGAAAACGGACCACGTCCAGGTCCAGGAGATCGAACAGGGAGGCAGAGCCAAAAGTCACGAGACGGTGAAGGTGGACAAAAAGACAGCGAGCTTCACGAGCAAGCGGAAGGCCGAAGACGCGGCGGCAGCTCTGCGCACGGACCTTGTAGCGCGGCAGCCGGAGACCGCGAGCGCCGAAAACAGAGCTATGGCGCCGGCACTGGAGGCGCAGGGTGCATCGGCACTAGACACAACGACTGGCGAACCGGAGGCGCAGGCTGCAGCACCGGACACATCAGCTGTGGCACCGGCGGATGTGACACACGACGATGGTGATGAGATTGTGCAGGTGGGCAGTGGTGCTGGCGTGCAGGGTGTGGAGGGTGTCGAGAGTGCGGAAGGTGTGGCGGGAGCGCGCGATGTGATGGTGAAACTGGAGCCGGAGGACAACCTGGGGGACATCAAGATGAAGGTGGTGCCGGAGAACAACCTTGCGGCACAGGACAGTGCGGCGGCAGAGGGCAGTGCGGTGCTTGCGGATAGTGCGGAGACGCAGGACACGCAGGTGCTGTGGCAGAGTGTGGCGGACCAAGATGCGGCTGAGGTCCGCCGATGACTCACAAGAACAAAAAGTGTGCCCCTTCTGAGAGAGCTGCAGACTGCGTCCGGTTGGCGACTCGAGGTGAAGCACAATGCCAAACTGCGATCGTTGTACTTGGGTGCCATGCGCAGTTGCTCCCCGGTAACGGTGAGTGCGGCGATGCAAGCAAGCCGCAGCCTGACCACCCGCCTGAACCGGTTTGGATGTGTCCTGTTTCCCACGTTCTCCTGGACGGCGATCGGGGTATTCCGTTTCCTCGAAGAAGGCCAACCCACGCTGCTGCACGTGCACCCACGTGGCGATGTGCCTCTCTCGTGCGAGGTTTCGCTTGGCGCACACGTCGGTGGCGAACTCTGGACGAGCGGTTTGTTGGACGGCTATGGCGCCCGTTTGCGGCCGTCATGGGTGCAGTGGGACGGGGACCGGCTGTATGGAGGCACCTTCTCGCCGCGCGAAGGGGTCGCCTTCAATGCATACAGGCCGCACTGCCCGATGCGCTGGACGGGCGAGCGCTGCGTGGTGGTCTTTTTTTCGATCGTGGGGTAGATTAACACCACCAGAGAGGTTGCCCACCAGCTGGAGGCAACTGCATTCCCACGCTAACCGATTCCAGATGACCGCATATGACCCACATGAGTGAGCTTGAGTGCGTCAATGAGAGTAAGGGGGTGGGATTCAGGCAATTTTTCCGTTGAACCTGATCCACACCAGTCATGCAATGAGCCTTGGGCCCTCCACGTGTTCTTAACAGACGCCCCACCCGGGGAAAACGACCGGCAACGGCAAAATACTCTGTGGTTTCCGTGTTTTCCATCTCTTTCGGTGAAAAAACGGCTGTGGATACATTTCAACACTTGAATTGATTCAAACGGGGAGTGGGCCATTCAAACAAGCCATTTGAATCACCGGGTGGGCGTTTGAATTGTGTATGAAGCGTGTCGGGTGTTTGTGAGATTTAGGGTGTTCCGGCTGTTTACACGCTCTCTGACCCTATCCGAGATACTGCAACCCAATCTCCAAGCCACCCAGCGGTCATGTCGTAAGTTCTGGGAATGTTCCGTGATGCGGGTGAGTAGGATGTGTGGTGTGCGTGGTGGTGCCGAGAAGTTCCTGGGACGAGGCGCTTGCAACGGCATTGGTTCCTGTTTCCGTACGGTGTGGCACAATGCCCCTTTCGGTGGGTGCTGCTGGGCGGCAACGGTTTGTGCCGGGTGTGTCCTTTGTTGGTGCGCTGGTGGCGTCAGTGTGGCGTTGTGGTGTTGTAGGGTAGTGGTGTGCCGCCCGTCTGACCGCACGGTCTTGTTCCACATGCACGGGACTGAAAGCACAATGCACCTGGGCCCGTCATTGCACCCTTTATGAGCTGTGCCGTTGCTTTGCTGTTGCGGGGAGGAAGCGTGGAGAGGGCCAAATCAAGTAGAAAACAGCACTGTAGTAGTAACACGGGGACCGAGTCGATTCAAGTGATTCAAATACCACACTTGAATTGAGGTTTGAATCACGGAGGCTCCGCCGGCTATACCAATGGGCACAAGGGGGGGGGTTCCTGGGTGCTACACCACAGCAAGGGTGAATAGTATCTAGTAAGCAGGTTGCACAATAGCTAGGCACTTTTATCAGACGCCTACGGGCTGCACAATGTTACGAAAGGACACTTCGCCACACAAGGGTGCTTGAATCACAACTTGAATCAGCGCCGGGGGCGACGGCACACCGAAACTGTTACTTTTTTGTTGAAAGCCGTGCGGGTTGGTTTTGAAAGGCATTGTTTTTGATGAAACAAACAAAAGGGGAGTCCAATAAGCCACAAAGGCAGCAGACCGGCCCACAAGAGGAACAAAAATCATGCCTTTGTCCATACCACGGGGCTCCTGATTCAAACATGATTCAAACGTAGTTCAAGTCAATTCAAACACCGCCCCTGAATCACATTTGAATCAGTTTGAATCAGGGGGCTATGTTAGATGCGGTCACTTCTATCACCATGGGTAGGTTACCAGTTTCAGCATCAGAACCTGCCCCCCCTTGAAGGTTAAGTGCCGCAGGCGAACACCCATGTTGGTATGGGACCTGTACCTCATTTTTCAATGCCTCATTGGTGCCATGGACTCAGTGCCATGGACCTGCAGTAGTGAAGGGTAGACCAGGATGCCCTGCCCCTGTGGGGACCCCCCCCCCAGCACATGTGCCAGCTATGGTGCCATGGGAGTGCCGGGTCAAAGAGTGGAAGGGAGCCCCACGTCCTATCACCAGTGGGACATTATTGTCACACTGAGCCGGGCGCTGTGTGGGTATCCACATGGCACTTCCCAGCACGGAGGCTGCACAGGATGTGGCCGATGATGGGAGGAGTGGGCTAAGGGCGACCGGAGCGCATATCTGCGCAAGTGGGGCAACCAGAAACGAAGGGACCAGGTAAACCGTGAGCACCACGGCAAGGCACAGTGCCAAGGAGGGGTTGGTGTGGCGCGAAGCGCTAGAAACCGTTGGGGAGGGGAGTGACCACAAATGGAGGGGGAAGGGCACCACCAGGGCAACCCCACCAAAATCCCGAAGGACATCGGGGTGACTGACCCTGAGGAAGGCAGAGCATGGCACGCCCAGCGAGGGGACCAGTTTTTCAGGTTTTTTCTTATGCCAAATTTGGACCCCCCGCAAGGACAGTACCCAGGCAGCGACCTACGAGTCGCGCCGGAGGAATACAGGTGGGTACGGCGGGATATACCCCGCATGAAGGCGGCGCCAGGGGGCTGGACCCTTCGGGGTGCCAGTCCTCCATAACGGAGGCGGTGTTGGGACAACGGAGGGATGTTACCCTGAGGTATGGCTGAATCTGGGGTCTGGGATCACCGACCCTATGCCTTAGCCCTGCTGATTGGGTACAATATGCCCAGGGTGCCATGGACTGGGTGCCATGGGCCTACTGATGGGGCATGAGATGGCCTGGATGAGAAGGTAAGGGGTGCTCTCGCGAGACCCCTGGCTTTCAGGATGTCATGACATGCCAACCCACTCAAGACCTATTCTTTCCGTTCCTTATTGGGTCTGAATGAGGGATGCCCAGCGACAAGCTGGTGGCTACCCCGACGGTTGGACGTCAATCCCACACACACACCCGTGAACACACAATCAGCAGGTAAGGACAGAATGGAGAGACCCCTACAGGTTTCGCAACCACCGGCAGGGACCCACTGTGAAAGTGGTCCTGATGCCACGCCCATTTGTCCAGAAATGCTGAGCAATTTGCTGCCATTGACTCCAGCAGGATTCACACCTGAACAGGGCTTGGGCGAAGGACTTAATGAGGTCCAAAGACTGACTGGGACTACCCCTGAGAGCAGTAACCCAGAGTCCCCATCCGATGAATGGGGCTATGCTAACAGCATATCAGTCCTGCTCGCCCCGTCCGGGAGTATCGCCACCCAGGCTGGGATTTGACAGAGTTCCAGAGGGTGGATTGAATAAGATACTCCCCCTGCTTCGATGCCAGCAAAGGGCGACCCACAGCTCGTGGACGCCCTATGCATTATGACGTCTTCCTTGGCTGCATTGTGCTGTCAGGTGAAGGCACCCCAATCTGCACAGCCAGAAAAGCTTGAAGTGCCAACGACCGGTGAGCCCTGTCGCTGCAGCGTACGGGTCCTGGCGGCTGTGTTGGACTGTGACCGGACCAAAGAGGCGATGGTCGACGACATCCACTCCTTCCTTTTTTCTTTCCCCTTTCCTACCCAGCCAGAGCCGTCCGATCAATGTCATGCCGCCCAGTTGCAAGTCTCTGGGGACTTGACCAACATGATCGCGGCCTGTGCCAGGATTGGCTGTCCCTGAGCAGGATTTCGAGTCTTGCTCGGGTGATGAGGGCATGAGCGTGGTGCCATGAACGTCGGTGTCATGGACCTTAGGGACCCTCAGGACGATGTCCTGCCGTCCAGCTTAGCCCCAACCGGGGCCTCTTAGGAGACCACGGCGAAACGCCCCATCAGTCCGCTGGATCACCGCGGAATGTGTGAGTTGGTGACTGGAGTGCGTGTGACGAGTGTGCTTGGCAGCAGGGGGTGAACAATGTCCTCCAGTGGGGGCCCACCAGATCCAGCAAAGTCTATTCTTCCCGGGTCGACGGATAATCTACCTTATGGATGCACTCACTCATCGTCAAAGAGTGCCACCACAGCCTTGTGGTTACCCTGCGAAGGTCTGGGGGACCTGCACCCAGTGGGAACCCCAAGTCAACCTGAGGGGAATCCTCGGTCTGGGGTAGTCTTCTTACAGCGCCCCCAAGTGTAGGGCGTATGTGGACGGCTGATGCCTACCTGCCTGCCTGAGCCAAGTGTTACCTGCTTTCGGGTGTAGTAGTGATGTGTTGACTGTGATCTGAAGTGTCCTGCCATCTCACTATGGGCGCTGCCTACCCACAGTACCAGACCAGACCGCCCAGTTGCAAATCTCTGGGGATCTGGGAAGCAGACCGCCCAGTTGCAAGTCTCTGGGGCTCTGGGCAACGTGTAGGTCTTCTCTTTTCCCTCATATGTGCATATGTATGTCACAATCTTCTGTACCCCCTGTCCTGCAGGCAGAGGTTGGTACACCCATAGTAAATACATTCATCAGGATGTATTTCAGGATCCAAGGGGAGCCGTTAAGCCAAAGTAGTCCATCAGACCATCAGGGTTGGACTTAAGGCGGTACGACCTCCATATCCTGGGTCCATACGCCTACACTAATCCCTCTTCCTCTACCACAGGAGATGGGCACTCAACCCGTCTCCCACTGATACATATATAGTCCTAATTGCTGTCCGTATGGAGTTGACACGCCCACGCCACCAACTTGGTCGGATAGGCCCCAGACTGGCAGCATCACAGGGTAGTGTCCAGCCTATGTGTGCCTGAAATTGGCTCCCAAACTGCAGCAGTCCCCTTGTTTGGGGTCGCCAACACCCAAACACAACTAAAAGGGCCAATCAAAGAAGAAACAGGTTGTTGGACTGCAAACAGTGGGACCCGCTGGGTAGTGCAGTCAAGTGCAGGCCCCCATATGCGGAGCATCCACCATATACGTGTACTTAGGCACATTTAGTGTCGGAGTGGAGTCCAGACCCTAGTACAATGCGTAGGTTGCAGCCACTGGGGCTGTGGACACCCCAAACACATGGGCTGTCAAGAAGACGTTTCTGGCCTTCTGGTGCAGCACCAACACCCAGAGGCCCTGAAGAGTCTGTTCTGCACTGCAGCAGTTCAATGTCTTTGAGTCAGACCGGTCCAGAAGATCCACTGATGACCAAGTCGGGTCAGTTCTTGTACAATACCATGGCTGGGTAACCAGGGATAGGGTCACGAGGGGAAATGGCCATGTGAACCCAGGTATCGGCAAGAAACCTGGCAGCTGCAGGGGGTTGACACTGGATCAGTCTGAGGTGCATAAAAAGTCGCAGCAACTTCCTGAGATAGTCCAGAGAGCCGCCATGGCTAAGGGGGCACCTTAAAGCTTCCCCCTAATGTAAGCTCTTGTGGAGGCTGTGGCTGTAAACAGCACTGCTTGTGGTATGAGTACAGGAGCTTTTGGTGTCCCTCAGTGAAACGAAGTAGGGCATGCTGAGTATTCTGACTGAAATATGTATGCTGCAAGTAGTCTGACTGAATCCAGGCATTGCAGGCGCTAGCATAGCCTCTGCAGTACCCCTACCCTGAATCCTGACTGATCGTGGATGATCAGTAGCAATCTGTACATTGTTGTTCTCTGCATTGCTGAGGTTGATGGGATCTAACGCCCACTGAAGGTATTGGTCCCAGCGCACTGAATGGACTGTCATCTGTTTCTATTTTTTCACCCACTGTTGGCACGTGGGCCCTTCCTTCATGGAAGTGGGCAGCCATTGTCTTGATGGAACATTCAGTCTTCAATCTGGATAGGTGCTGGACGGAGGATAATGATGGCATGTCTGTCCACGTGGGAGGATGCGAGGCGCAGCCTGCTCAGTTGTGCCACAGCACGCGCGCTGGCAGGTGCTTTGCTCGGTCTCTAGGAAGCGTGCTGCGATGTTTGGCATGACCTGTGGTCGCAGTGTTGTGATGGTAGCTGCGTTCCGTCACGATCTGTGCTTCCGCGGCGATGCCACGGGTGCGGGGAGACAGCGTCGGTCTGGGTTCATCAGTGTGCCTCCGCCCCTCTATGCGGGACATGTGGAGAGCGTGCCGATAGGGGGTGGCCTAAGGCGAAGTGGGCACTGCGGCACTCAGGGCAGATGTCCTCGAGTGCCTGGAGGACAATCCAGAGTGACCTGAAGAGCGTCCGAGTGGAAAGGGTACGGTGCCCCGATGCGCCGTCGGCAGCCCTGCCCCTGCTGCTATGGTGGGCGGCTAGGGAGGGCAACTCGCGGGTACTCTGGTTGTGGCATCACGGAGGAAATGGTGATGACGTGGTGGGGGTCGGGGGTAACGCAGATTGACGGGGTATGGGAAATGTGGGTGCACCTGCCACCGTCCCCACGCTGGACGCAGCGGAGGGGGTGGCGCCTGAGAAGCAGTGCCCTCATGGCCTGATTGTGCGGTTCTGGCAAGGAGTATGACGGCCAACGCGATGTGACAGGTCGTGCCGGCCTGATGGTGAGCCGTTCTGCCCCCGTGCATGAGGGTCGGACAGGGATGCTTCACCCGCCTGCCCCGGGTTGCCGCATACAACAGTGAGGTGTCATGGGTCTTTCCGACCAGGGTAATAAGGCCCAAACCCCTGTAGGGTATTCCCGTGGCACCGGGGTCTCTACTGGCGGCTTGGCTACGGCAGTGCTGGGGGTGGTTGCTCGGGATACACCGGGGGTGCACGGATTTGTTTGGGGGCGGGCGACGTTGTTGCCGGCGGTACGGTGAATGCGTTGCGGCGCCCCCAAGGAGTGTAACACGGGGTTGCGGGGACAGCCCGCAGACCCCGGGGGCGGCGACGCGGCGATGATGTGTGCGTAGAGGAATGTGACGGCGTGGTCGTCAGGTGGATCGTATGGCGGGCGTACTTGAGACGGCATGGCGGTCTGGGAGGAGCACTCACGAGGGGTACGCGGAGTTCAAGATGACGGTGTGCTGGCGTCGCGGGGGTATGCGCGGCGGTACTGGGGACCGTACGGTGGGAGTACGCGGCGGTACTGGAGAACCGTACTGTGGGGGCGCTACGGGGTTGCATGGCGGTACTGGGGTGTCCCCCTGACCCCTCTAACAATTCAGGGGGCGCGTGGGGGCATCCCGTGGCCCCGTTAACAAACTAGAGGGACCGTGTCTGCGGGCATGTACATAGTCTAACCTCTGACCATGGCCTTGCGGTTGCGGTGGTGCGTGTGTTGGCGGCTCGCAGGTGGCATCGGCGGGGCAACAGCGGTACTGCGCGGCGTCGTAGCGATAAGTATGCGGTCGCCTCACCATTGTAGCGACTTACTCCTGGGGGGCGCCGGTCCGGTCGGCTAGAGGCGGGGAGAGAGGAGGAGCGGCATGCTGAGTGGTCCGGGGGGTGACGCGTGGGCCAATGCTATAAGTAGGCTCGCCACGTCGTCGGTGGAGGCCGAACCTGCGGCCTGGCCGCTGCTGTGGCGGAAGTGGCGCAACCACGGGAGCTGGCCAATCAGTGCAGGTAAGGGTCAAGGGTAGGCGCCAGGGCAATTTATGTGGGCCAGATGAGGTGCACCTGGTTACCACAGCCCGGGGCGAGCCTCTGGTGGGTACCCTTGCAGGGGGTCGATAACCAAGCTACGGCACCCACCAGCCCGAGTCCCAGCCAGCGATATTCACGGGTTGCGCCACTCCCGTCGCGTAGCGGCCGGCGTCCCCCCTGTACCCTACCACTTGGGGGTTCCCACCGCTTCCAGCCAGCGATATTCACGGGTTGCGCCACTCCCGTCGCGTAGCGGCCGGCGTCCCCCCTGTACCCTACCACTTGGGGGTTCCCACCGCTTCAGAGTGGGGGGCAGAATCAGAAGTGGCCCACAAGTGGGCAAGGTGGCTACATAACCCCTGCCGCCTGGGGGGTCCCCACCGCTTCAGAGCGGGGGGCAGAATCAGAAGTGGCCCACAAGTGGGCAAAGTGGCTACATAACCCCTGCCACCTGGGGGGTCCCCACCGCTTCAGAGCGGGGGGCAGAATCAGAAGTGGCCCACAAGTGGGCAAGGTGGCTACATAACCCCTGCCGCCTGGAACCTGAAAGGTAGTAAATAAAAAACTTTTTTTCACTAGGTTCCGAAAACTAGTAAAAAAAAAACTTTTTTTTACTAAGTTCCCAATACCTAGTAAAAACTACTGAACCTAGTAAACTGTTACCTACTAAAAAAATAATTTTTGGAAAAAAAAATTTACTACGTTTCACTACAGACCCTGTCTCACTCCCCCCCATCTACAGCCACCTCTACAGCTGCTCCTCCCTTGCACCCCTCTCCCTTGGTGCACGGCAGCCCCCCCCCGCCCCACCCATCCCCCTGTCTCAATCACCAAATCAGGTGGGCCTGGATGGAGGGGCGGGGGGCCCTGACAGTAGAAACGCTTCGCGAAGCGTTACAAAACATTGGCGAAACTCCAAGCGCTTTTGGTTCAACGTAAGCATTTCGCGAAGCGCTTACTGGCTGTCAATTTACCGCACCAGGGAAAATGGTTTGCAAAACAATTTCGCCACAGAAAGCGCTTTGCTCCAGAAAGTGTTTCGCCAGAAAGTGCTTCGCAAAACAGTTTCAGAGGGATGAATGCGCTTCATGAAACTATAATAAAGACCGTCACCACCCAGGGAAGGTGCTGCATGGATGGAGCAGCCCTGCCGCTGCCATACCAAGTGGAAGAAGTAGGTAAACCGTCGCATGTACTGACCTCGCCGCACAAAAATTGAAGAATGCAACACCACAAGTATTCCCCCTCATCCTTTGGTGGTCCAGGTTTCGCATCCCAGTCCACAAAACCCACCCACCAGTTGCCCGACTGCGCTTGGTGATGCCACATACCAGGCATTCCCTGGGGCGTATCTTACAGCTGTCAGGAAATCCCCCCACACAACCACCCACCCAGCCGGGAATACATTGGAAGGGCAGATGCCCAAATTGTGCGTCAGGGGCCGTTCAGAAGGAGGTAAGAAGCGCTTCGAGGCAGTTCCTGTTGGTTAGAAGTGCCGTTGGCAGGGAACGTTGGGGAAATGGAGCGAGTGGCTGGGCAGCAGGGTGGGCCCACGTAAGCGAAGGGGGCGGGGTCTCCCCATCCATCTGACCCCAGCACCCCCCCCACCCACCCACCCACCATACTGCCGCCCATCAGATGTGCTCGTCATTTTGTGTGCCTTGCAGCGCAAGGGCCTGCCCAGGACACGAGAAATCTCTCCGAAAAGGACGGCACCTTGGCTTGGCCCTAACACATGGATGCACCATCAGACCACCACCCCCCCCCCCGGCTTAAGCTAGCAGGGCCCTGTCTCTTACCAGTCCAGCAGTTGCAAAGTCACGACCCAGCGATTTATGCATTGGCCCCACCGCGTCAGTGCGTGTGCTGAGGAGCGGGGTTCTGATGGGACCCCCCCCCCCCCTATTCGTCTCAGGACTGCCATGAGGAGCCCCTCGGTATTCAACACTGCACCTGCTCTGTCGCTTGGGTCACTGCCCTTTGAACTGTCGGAGCATCGCCGGCCCACCAGGGCCCTCCTCAACGGATCACATTTACGGACCATCGTCGCCGAAAATCGAACGGAGTGCAGTGGCCGTGTATGGGAGGCAGTGCTGCTGGACGTACGCCCTCGACTGCAGCTCGGCCGCCGTGTCCAATGCGGCCCCACTCGTGTGAAGTGACTTGTAGAACTCGAGCACCGGCGCGGGCAGTGAGGCCTGCGGGGCACAAGCAAATGTGTGACGCGGCGGCGCATGGGGCATGGCGGACGGGGCCTGACGTGGACGGGGCCCGTGCCTAACACTCCGTCCAAAATGGAACAGCGGGGGGTCCGCTGCGGTGCGGCCATGGGACTGGGCCGTTGCGGCCCCCGTTCATCGGTGCACAAGATGGGGAGGGTGCGGTGCAGCACCAAAGTGTGCCCATTCCGGAGACGGCACTGCAACACCGGACTCCACAGAATGGGCAGTGGTGCCAGGGCACTGCAGGTGACATCAAATTTTTGGTGCTGCCCCCCCCCGCCCCCCCCCCCCCCCCCCCCGTCCTGTCCCACCTCAGGGAAGACGGTCCCCCACCGCCCCCTGGGGGACAGTTGCCAAGTGACAGTCCCCCAACGCCCCCTGGGGAACCGCACTCCCACCGTACATGCACATTTTCAGGCACAGAAATTGCAGCATAAAATGAAAGAAATCAGCACAAAATGCGTTCAAAGGGCTGCCAATTTACGGAGACCTACTCCTTGACCGGCTCGGTGTAAAATGTCTTGGTCCTGCTACCTTGAACTCTTGCACACGCTCACCACTTTCCACAGGAAAACTTTGGGCAGCACTCTTGGCTGGTGGTTTGGCCGTTTTAGTTGGAGGCTTGGCAGGCGCAAGCAAATCTTTGGGAACCCATTTCCCTTCGGGAATGTCCCTTGTCCGGTCGTGCAGGACTGTCCCCGAGGCCAACACCCGGCCTGTAAGTGCCTACCAAGCATGGTACCGGCCGGGAGGGCTTCATGTCCAACCTCGAAACGGAGAC